>JAPWTK010001144.1:0-82332 GCA_029963805.1 Aromia moschata
TGTCTTGGAATCTTTGACCTTATACTTCTATAAATGTCTATATAAATTCACTCCGATAAGCGGACGCTTCTCCGGTAAACGGACAAAGACACTGTAATTTCAAGTATCCCATAAACGGATACAGTGCTCCAAAAAGTGGTTCATGTGCTTTTGTTTTTTCACTGCATAATTCACTAATACACTGAACCGTATTTAAATAAAATGTAAAATGCACCAAATTTCTATTTTTTTCCCCCAAAAACTAGTAATTTTAAAAAATAAGGTTTTTAAACTGAACTGTTATTTCACATGATCGACTTGCAACTATAGAACACATTTTGATTACCTTGAAAGTCGAAATAAAATTATTAAGGACTCGTAATTTTATTTCTTATTTTTAAAAAGAATGTCGTCGTGGAATGGTTGACAGAAGTGAAAACTTGAACCAAATGACGCGTGACGGCTTATGCACAAGTTTGTTGTTTAATTCATATCCACATGACAGTGTAACCACTAACAACTATGCTAGCTGCAACTGAAGATTTTTAGTTTTCTAGCGGGTCCAAGCATGCCTTGTACGAGTTTTCAAAAAATCCAGTTTCTTCTAGAAGAGATTTGTATAATGGGAATAATAGATAATACATTTTCACAACTTACTTCTTGTTATGATGAAAATTTGGTGAGACCATTGGCATTGGTATTGGCAACCCAAGGCAAACCAATGTATACGCATAACGAAATCGATGAACACTTAAAACATAGTAGATGAACCCCACACCCTATGACCTCATATCCTTAAACCCAATAACCGAATAGCCTAGGGGTCTCCCTATATGAAACTAGAAATTACGTATCTCGGAGGATAATAACCCCATAACCTCCCCAACGTCGTATCCTTGAATCCAACAACTCAATAGCTGGGTAGTTACGTATATAAAGACGTATACCTGCATAACCGACATAAAATATCTCGGAGGTTTTTTAGCAGATAACCTCACACCCAATAACTTTATAGCCTGAAGATCTGTGAGGAAATGTTGTCAAATCTAATAAACCTTAACATCATGGTTTTATATATGCAGAACCCTTGGCTATTGTGTTGTTGGGTTTAAGTGTATGGAATTAACTCTGGGTTTATGTTGACACTTGTGGTATCTTATGACAAAAAAGCCACAATACATATCTCTATTCTATATTTTAATTATGCATTATTTATTATTATTCAATCTTATAAATGATAATGATGATGATTTCAGACATTTTTTGAGGTTAGGTAGGAACTATGACGTAATGGGTTTAAACCGACTGCGAATACTGTGTGTCGGTGTAATTATTCTTAATTAATCGTGTCTTAATCTTAATTACGAAGGTATTTTGTAGCACGTATTAAGCTTACTGGAAGTTTGCAATTAAACATTGTTGGTGTGGTCTCCACTCCATCACCTTATCAAAATTAAACAATTCAGCACATTTTTTTGAAATACGCCTTCCAATAAAACAAACTTTTCTCTTGAAAACTCTTTAATCGACCTCCGGCCCGGCAATAATCCGGGTAAATGGACTCCGGAGCGGGCGTTTTCAATAAAGCAAACTGGAAAGTAAATTACCATTTAGATTAAGTCCACTTTAGAGTCGTGATAGCCGAGACAAATGGTGGCACACATAGAAGGTAAATCGCGGAACATTTAGTTAATTGAAACGTCTGGGGCTGAACTGAACAGCAGAACAATTACACTGAGTGTTAACAGATGATAATGTATTCATTTCTCCCCTTTTCCGAAACAGGGTGAGCGCTAGTGGTAGGGCGCACGGGAGCGAGTCTAGCGGCGGTGTCAGCTTGAGTATCTAAAGTCATAGGCGGCGCCACCAGTACAACGAATTATTCTACGCTATTCAATCTTAAAAAAATATAGAGACATCCAAAAAAAAAGTCATCAACTCTGGCTATGAACGAGAGAGATATAAATAGCGGTCATGTCTAAGCTTTTCGGTTATGTCAAACTTTTGACAAGTGACTGTCACAATTTGTAAAATAAACAATAGCTGTCATATGATGTGACAGTTTTGACAAGTAAATATGGTTATAAATTCGAATAAGAACAGAAATACGTCTTTTTTTTCTTGGCCAACTTTGATGACGTTTTTTTTTTGATGTCTCTATATTATAACAACATTTAATATCTAAATTCGTCTAAATCAAAAACTTACTTAAGCGTTTGTATATGTAACATAGTGAGGATTTTTTTTGCAGAACATTTTAGGCCTATTTAGACTAAAAAATTAAAGCTCTTCATGCAAGCTATACTTACCACCCCATTACATGGATGTGGAAGTAAAAATATAAAAATATCCCTTTAGGAGGGGTTTTATATACAGGGTAACCCAGAAGTTAGAGAACGGCTGAATATTTAACAAAATATACATGAAATCGAAAGAAGAAAAATACGGGTCCAATGTTTTGATGACCTCTTTCCAAATAGGAGAGGCGATGAGACAGGGGTAACATTACCATTTAAAATGAAAATCCTCCTGAAAATTAATTTTTTGCAGTTTTTGATTCATCACAAAAAAAATTAAAAACCCTCGTTTAAATATTTTTTCAAAAATATTGTTAAAATGGCGAAGTAACGTCAGTGACAGCTGATGACAGTTATTAAGTTTTATAGTTTATTTATTGAGTATTTAGTTTATGTACTATTTAGTTAGTAGAGAACTGTATAGAATGACAGATGAATATTCTAGAACAGATAAACACTATCGTTCGTGTGTTATAGAGTCGTAATCGAGGAGTTGTAAAGTATTAATAAAAGAGTTTCTGATAGATAAGTGAGTTTTTAAGGGTGAAAACATTGGTAATTGGAGATTTTGAACAGAAAAAAATTGTATATGATGAATATGCGATCCACAAAATACGACGAGGAAATGGCGAATTGGACGTGAGTGAAATATTAAAATTTTTGCAAGGACGACAAGAGAACGAATGACAATGATAAAAAGACCGTCAAGAGGCAGAAGGACGACGACAAGAGGACCGTAAAGAGGCAGAAAGGCGAGAGGAAATGCGACGGCAGAAGGATTGCAAAGAGGCAGAACGACGATTATAAGGAAATCATCAGAATGTGTGGAGCAGCAAAGTGATCAGGTAGGCCTAATTGTCAATCGAATCGAGAACAAATTTCAGGAGAATAAAGAATAAATCTAAAACTTGAGAGACAAGTACAAAACTAAATACTTAAAAATATAAATGGACTATAGCACTAATTGCATCATACTTCGATAGCCGATTTAGAAGATGATTCCACTTCACCACATACTCCGCGACAAAATTCAAGCTTTACGCACACTGAAAGGTCAGTACTCAAACTGCTTAAGCCTCCTACATACGATGAACAGTCATCAGGGTCCATGTACTGCAGACAATTTGAGGCAACATCCTGCAGAGCATCCCAGAAGAGCAAAATTATTTCAACAGGATTGTAACATCAGAAATAGGATACGGACACAAATATCTCCGCCAAGTGTACCAGTCCTAACTCAACAGTAGACAGCAAAGAAGCAATGAGTATCTTCAAGAATACGAAGGTAACATCAAACATCTGGCTTACCCAAAGGCACCTAAAGGATTTCTGGAACAAATTGGCTTACAGACTTTTGTTGATGGGCTACTAGACACTGAAATTCTGCAAGCTTTGCGGCTTGTAGACACACCACAATATGTGATGCACTAGTAACTGCATTGAAATTTAAATCAACTAAAGGAGCATCAAGAGGCGACATACTCGGAGTAAAGCAAGTTAAATTTGACGAGTGGCAGTCACTTAAAGAAACCATGGAGAAAATAATGCGAGAAATATATGAAATGATACAGTCGAACTCACCATAAAAAAAGACAAGAAGCTGCTACTAAAAGACCTTGTTTAGAACAGAAAGATCGCTACTGCCAAGAGATGGCGACCAAAGAATGTTCGTATGAGATCTGCAACAACTGTACAAGTCGAAAATGAATAAATAACCAACCGTGACAACAAGTATTTGTTGGTGGTAATGGACTATTTCTCGAAATGGCCAGAAGCAGTACTTCTCCCTAGTCAAGAGACAGAAACTGTAGCTGAAACATTCGTCGATAGTGCATAGCCAGACATGGAATACCCTTCGAGCTACATTCCGATCAAGACAGAAATTTCGAATCAGTCAATGGCATGGTTGAACACCATAACAGAAGCATATGCCACTACTTGTCTAAATTCGTTTCTGAAAATCAAAGGGACTGGAACAAATTAGTGTCACTCTAATTGTTGTCACATCAAAGTTCCCAGCATGAATCAATAGGCTACACTCCATCTATACTGATGGCTGGGAGATAAATGAAGCTGGCTATTGACCTATTGCTTGGCCATCCACTAGTTGAGACGCAGGAGAGATCTCTACCAGAGAGATTTGCCAGGAAGAAGCTAAAATGGAAAGCGACAAAATGAAATTGCGCCTGAACAGTAAATTAACAGAGACTGCATTTAAGCCTGGCGATGCAGCTGGGAAGGCCCATACACCATCATAAAGAAAATAAATAGCCTGGTCTACCCTATCCAAATATCTGTAAGAAGTCGAAGGTGGCTCATTTGGAAAGGCTCGCGAGATACACAGGACATGACCCACCTGAATGGTTCGGCGTCGAAGACCCACCGCCTAGGATAGAAGATAGTGTTATCCGGGACGAATATCTTTAGAGAGGGGAGACGTGTGCCAATTGTGATGGGAGGGACGTTGGTAATAGCTAATGAAAGTTATTAAGTTTTATAGTTTATGTATTATGTAGTTCGTTTATGTATTATGTATATCGTTAACAAACAACTGCATGTAATGAGTAATGATATATGGACATTCTAGAACAGTTAAAATATATAAATAATCGTGTTGTTGCTCAGTTAAGCGGCAGTTGTGGTTTGAATGTTATAAAGTTGTAATATAGGAGTTGTAAGATATTAATAAAAATGTTTCTGATAGAAACGTGATTTATTAAAAGCGAAATACATAAGAATATTATTAAATTTAAAGTTAACCTGATTTTAAGTTTTAACCAGTGAGACTTGCTGCATACCTCTAAACGTATGAATATCTTTGGAAAAACTCATTGAAATGAAAAAAAAAAAAATGTCAAATTGATGACTTTCCTTCCCTTGAGATAGTGCGATTCAAAAGTAAATTTGTTTGGAGATACTCTGTAATACTTCGGCTGTTATTGTATTTGAAATATTGATACAATTGATGAATTGTTTGATTGATTGGTATTGATTGAATGATTGGTACTATATATTGAGATCGTGGCAATTACCATCCTCCCCTTTTCTTTGTTATTTTTAAAGTTATAACAATATTTTTACATACGTATGTAATTTATTTCTTCCGAAATTTCAAATTATGCTGATTCAGAAAAACAATTGAAACAGTAATGTAGCAGCTGTTAAATTGAAAACTTTTTTTGAAGGATTTGCCCCTGCATTTTTTAATTTGTTAAATTCCGCTTGTTCTTATGATTATGATACATAATTGTTGTGTTGATTGTAACTTATGTATACGTCAAACTTTCTTTCACAGGTTTTTGAAATATTATGCATTATATACACGAAATAATATTCTCGAGAATATAATTTATAGTAAGCTGTGGCTGGTTATTCTTTTTTTGTCAAAAATAAACACAAAAATCGTGGGATTGGCTCCTTAGTTGCTTATATAATTATTATTTACTTATGTGCTTGGTTGTATATGTTTATTTTTGACAAACAAAGAATAAGTATCCATAACTTACCATAATGATGTCATATTTTGACAGACTAATCATTTTACTGTAGAAGAAAGAATGGCATATGTTATATCTTTGTAATTAGAAGAACAAGTGGAATTCAACAAATAAAAAAATATAGGGTGTTCTATAACAAAATAATGTTAAGTAAACAGCTGATACAGTTATGTTCCAATTTTTTTATCTTACAACGTATTCTGAAATTTCAGAAAAAATTAATTACGGCTGTAGGACACTAAAAATATAAGCACTAAAAGATAGACACTAACAAGTTTTCTAATGTGAACGAATTTAGAGATCAACACGAAGAAAGGAATACAATTGTTCCTGCTTTATGTCAGAAACTTGCGAAATCTATAAAGCCAAAGGGATTAAAAGAGGATGAGAATCAAAAACGTTACATGACAAAATATTAGTCAGGTGTTTTTTCGGTTGCTTTTAGGATTACAACAAATCTGTCCGATTTTACGTGAAAGGTGTAATTTATTTACCTGTATTCTACATAATACTATGGTAATTTTTTATTTTAACTCTTGTTTATTATTGGTTCTGTTCTGATACACGCCATCGGCTATGACAGATCAGCAGAGAGCAGTTTCGGCGCAAGCGAGACCTTCGGCCCTGGACGGGAGCTGGCTGGCTCGCTGTGGATGGGTCTGGATGCGTTATCTCATGCCCTTTATGCAGCTACAGCTTCAACAGATCGATATTCAGATTTGATGACGTCGTCAATTGTATTCGGCAAAATTGAAACGCAATAGGGATTATTCCGTTGTTAGGAGTATTTATTCTGTAAAGCGATGGATTTTGATAGAATTGGATGTTATGGCATGAAATAGCAATTTAAAATCGCGTGGGGGTGTTAAATAAAACGACAATATCGATAAAATGTTTAGTTTTCTTGTTGAGGAAGGTGTGTGAGAAATGTGATACATTGCGGAAATAAATGCGCTGAAATAAAAGTTTAATTTGGGTATATTACAATATGGTACAAATATACATTTTAGAAAAAATTCTGCTTTTCAAAATTTGTTATTATAGCTCAAATTCAAGCGTATATTAAGTAAAGGGCACAAGGTTGCATGTAATGAAATCCTGTGTAGTCCAACATTCTTTGGATAATAGCAATATGATAGACGTTAAGGAGTCTGAAATTAAAAACAAAATATAACAGAGGTCAGACAGTATTTAACTGTCAAGAAAATGCTGTGTAATTCAACAACCTGAAAAAGGGTTCAACTAACAAATCACATCCGATTGACCTTGAGACCCCTGATTTAAATCAGCGATTCCAGCTACCTCAAAAGCCAATATATAAAGTGATTCAAATTCATTACACACGCATTTTCTTCAGCTTAATATTGATTCGACCTTGAAATGACCTCTAATTGACAATTCAACAAAGCCTGAAATCGATTTCAGAGACGCCAAAACCGTATTTATCTATTTTTCTGGATTTCTTTGTCAGCTTTTTTTTTCAATTTGACCCTCAAATGATCTTGAATTTGATATGATACAGGTTAACGGGTTCGGAATCAGCGACCGCTAAAACCCCAGGATACCCTGGTCAAGTCTAGTGAGCAGCTTGGATATTTTTGGGATTTATATGGATATTTTGCATTTATATTTCTGGCAAACGAATGAATAGTAAAACCACCCTCTCCATCAAATGCAAAAAGTAAAAATGTTAAACAAGAGCGGATACAGTTAAACTGAACACAGTTATGACATATACAGGATTGAGGGTAATTTTTTCATCAGAAAATAATTTGGGGCAAAAAAACACCCAAATCAACCCTCCTCCTTTAACATTAGTTTTAATCATCACCATGATGGTAATATGGATCGCTAAACGCAAGCGTTGCGTGTAAATGTGGTGTTTTGGTGTCAGTGCAAAGTTTAAAAGCGTTTAAATAGATAAGGAAAAGACAAAGCAGTATGCAAAGCAGGGAAAGTGGAGGCAGATTTTGAACATTCAGAACACTTTTTCCAACCACCGCTTCTTTGCAGTTGATCATCCTGTACGCAAAAACTAAATAGCTAGATGTTCAATAGCTACAACATCTACTCGAAATTTATTTGTCGGAAGGACCCTCGCGCGTCCTAATTAAGTGTCCCGTTGGTTACGAGATTCACTTTGAAGAAGGTAATAAAAACGAAGTATATAAAATATGAGACCAGTAAATCAATACGTCCATAAAATATAAGAAATTCTAGTTAGTCCCAGTTATGGAACACAACTCGGCGAGTTATTTGTTCCGTCGTAAGCCGGATCGGGGGAGGAACGACGACGCTGAAGGGAGTAAACGAGGACACATAAGGAAGACAAAGTACTGGAAAATAAAATAGGAGCATGACAAAACGCTCCTCGTAGATTTATCGTCATTCCATGTATTTATTCCTCGGCGGGGGTTGATATCGAATCTGGCCGGTTGTTTATCATAAGCAACTACAATAATAATATAATTTATGTAATATATGAAAGCATATAAAAAGTAGACTTATTGGCCAACGCTTAGTCTAAGCGGATGCTTTCAGAAAGAAGATATTTGGATTATATGTACATTTTTTTGAGATGCCGGAAGTGAATACTAACTTTTTTTTGTACCATGTTATTTTCTACTCACGAATTCAGACAGACAATGGTTACACAGGCACACAAAATAAAAAAGTTGTCTGTCCGAGAGGTGCCACATGTATGTTCCCATGTATTTTTGGCCGCTGAACACGATTCCGCCGTCAGATTTGCTCCATATCGTCCCAGATTTTTCCTAACCTCAAAAAAAATCATAAAAAACCCGGAAAATCGACAAATGAGCATATAAACGATGTAAAAATCTGTTGGTCGGTTAAAATCATGCCCAGAATTATGTATTCCCATGTATTTTTGACCGCTTAATACGATGCCGCACAGTGGGCGAAAATGGCAAAATTTTTCTCGAAATAAGATAACCCCACCGAAAACTCCAATCATTTTGATTTTTTTTTATTTTACAGGTTTTGGACAGTTAGTTAACAGATTAAAGGAAAATTGGTCCAACACACGTTTGAGATTTAAGGGAGGGGAGGGGGAGACAGTCCCCATAAGGGACCCCATATCCCAGTAACTTTATAATTAAAGCTATGAAGCTCCAATAACCGCATACCTCCATATTTTAAACCCCCTGACCTTATAACATAAGCTGACAAAACCTCGTCACCCCATAACTTGAGAATTTTAAACCCCCATAACCCCATAACCTCAACTTTTAGACCCCCATCTACGCAAAAATAATTTTTCGAGCCCGACAACTCTAAAACTAAAGCTCTTATGAACCAATATCTATATAATCTAAATTTTTTAATCCCCATGACCCCATAACTTGAACTTTCATATCCCCATAACCCCATAACCCCAAAACCTCAACTCTCCATAATAACTCTCTAATATCTCCAATAGAGATACATAAGAGCTTTAGTTTTAGGGTTGTCGGATTCGGAAAATTGAGTTTTGCGTACATGGGTCTAGAAGTTGAGGTTATAGGGTTATGGGGGTTCGACAGTTTGAGTTATGGGGTCATGTGGATTGAAAGCTTAGGTTATAGAGATATTGGGCATAAGAGCTTCAGTTTTAGAGTTATTTAGGTCGGAAAATTGATTTTTGCGTAGATGGGGGTCTAAAAGTTGAGATTGTGGGGTTATGGGGGTTTAATATTTCAAGTTATGGGGTGACGGGGTTTTGACAGCTTAAGTCGTAAGGGAGGATGCCCTTAAAGGCTTCTAAGGACATCTGTCCCACGTTGTATGTTTTTTATTTGATTTATTTTCGCTTTTACCTATTATTAATTCCTGCATTAAACGACCGGTTTTGGACGTCAATAATGAAAAACGGCTCGTCGCACACGTTCAAAAATTATAGGCAGCAGGATTTCACGAGATATGATACGAAGATCAGCGTTTGAATTTACTGAAAAACTTGGCATTGAACATAACTTTGACAAAGAAACTCGCAAAGCAGGACGTCATTGGAAGTCTTTTATGGAACGTCATCCAGAACTTAGCGTTCGTCAAGCTGAAGCTAACAATGATTTAAGTTAAGAAAATAAAGTATTTTTTCATTAATTCCTGAGGGCAACTATCCCACAGGTCAAAATATTACTGAGGCATCTAACCCACACAGTAGGCATCTATCCTCATTTATAAGGTGTTTTTATTTCGTTTATAAATAAATAAATAAATCAAAAAAGTATTAAATTACATTAATTATTGTCTTCATTGATAATTACACTAATCTTCACAAACGTTTCAGATTATTAAATGCTCATCTTCCGTATGTAAATCGCCCATTTGAAAAAGTGGGGCAACTATCCCACGTTTACCCTAACGCATAAATTAATTTTCAGCCATGTTTTCATGCAAAATTCGAAAACAAGTCAATGTTTAATTTAAATTGTTAGGAACTGCAGAATCGTGTATCTACCATATTATAAACAATAATCCAACTACTTTAAGAAAACTTTAATGGACTTGTCAAAATTCGACAAAGTATTATTAATAATAATAATTAGGTTGGATTCTAAGAATCCATCCACTCAGCAACCTTGAATTCGAATGTGAGCCAGATGATTTCAAAATTGTTTACAATTTAAACAATTAACTTAAGATGAATAGCCTCCTTTTCATTTTCTAAAACATTGCATTTTCGTTTCTTTAATGGCAACATTATTTCCTCCATAATTTCTCAAATGCAGGTTGCGTCAGCCTAAAACAATTTTTGTTACGCGCTTTATACATTTCAATTATATTTATACAGGGTGTGATACCAAAACCTTTCATTTGATGTACATACATATCTAGAAAACTAAATCTTCCAGTTTAGAGATTACCTACTTATTCTTAATGAATCACCCTGTATATATGTCAGTGTAAATTAATAAAATAACAGATCTGCTCCTCCTATTACAACGATCAGTAAATATCAAATGTTTATTTTACATTCAACATCAGTTCATAAAATACGCAGGCAAATTTTCACTAAACGGTGTACTGCTGGGAAGTTTTTTATTCAACGTGCTCATGGGCGCCATGCATCTCGGATGTCGTTTTGCCATTTCAGCGAATCAGCAAATCTCGGGCACGTGACCATGTCGAGGTTGCATGTCGAGGTCGCATGTCGAGGTCGCATGTCGAGGTCGCATGTCGAGGTCGCATGTCGCTGGCGTTAATATTTCGCAAGACAGCTTCCATTAACACGCGCCCATAAGTATTTTCAATACTAAAATCTTGCATTATGAAGGAAACTGATGGGGAACGTTAAATATGCTACGAGTATACCACATTTTGTATCTGCAGCTAACTTAAAGTGAAACTAGAAGCGATAGAAAATTAAGTTAAATAAACATAAATTGTCCTTGCTCTACTCTCATAGTAACACATACAGCACTATGTTAGCGTAAAATTTTTTAAAGAATAAATACCACACAGTATTTCTTACTCTTAAAAAAATCGATTTCTATATAAAAAAATGAGTCTTAGGTCTAATTTCATCATTAAAATTCCAATTTTTTCTTTTCCTCCTTTCCGTGATAAGAGGGGTGGGTGTGACACTTAACAGACTCACCCTGTAAAAACAGTGTCACATGTAATATCCGCATTATACGGGAAAAATGTTTTTAATCAATTAACTCAATTTTTTATTTTGCTGCTAGTTTTTGCTTAAAAAATGATACACGTTAATCACGTAATTTTTTTAACTATCATTTTTTAAATTGTAAAATATGATTTTGTTTCATAAAATTTTGAAAAATATCAAAAGAAAAAAGTTGTTTTTTTTTTCTGCTCATGCACCAGTTTTCAAGTGTCTAGTACAAATTTCAGTTTTTCAATTTTTTTGTACCTACCAGGCGTTTGTGGGTATTTTAAAATTTTACAAAATTAGTACAAAATTATTCCTTCACACCAAACTTATCTTTTCAATGCATTTTTATCACTAATTGTTGTTGTAAATATTTTTTTTGAAAAATAAAACATCGCTAGCAAAAACTGTATTAAATTTACGCAAAATTGTGTAATTTGTACAAATAACGAAACATTTTACTTTATTCAGGTTTTTTACTAAGTAGCTAGATACAGAAAACGAATTAAAAAACAATTCCAATGAATAATCTTTAATGTACCTTTTATTGAACAATAAAAACTAGTTTTGACAATAACGAATAATTATCAAAAGTGCTTTGTATCGTTTAATATCATGTATGAAGCGAATGAAAGGTTTTTTGCTCTAATATAATACTAATGACATAAACACTCAGTCATTTTGTTATGTAGGTAGATATTCGTTATTTGTTTGTATTATAATAAAGAAGGTTTTATTGTTCACAAAGTGCAGTATAAGGTAAATAAAAAAAAGTATTCATTGTAATTGCTTTTTAATTCGGTTTATTTTAATAAAAAACCTAAATAAAGTCAAATAGTTATTTGTACAAACTATGCCAAATTTGCATCTTGATGTAGCTTTTTCTTGTAAAATTTATCCAGAAATGACCAGTGCAAAAACAATTGGAAAAATGAAACTTGTAGTAGACACTAAAAAATTGGTACTTAGGATATAAGAAAATAATAAAAATTTTCTTCGACTTTTTTCAAAATTTTTAAAAATAAAGCCATGTTTCGTAATTTTTTGAGTAAATCGTCAAATTTGACAGTTAGAAAAAGTCACGTGACTACTCAGGTGCATATCACATGTCATCATTTTTAAGTAAAAACTAACAGCAAATTAATAATTTCCCCTTAATCGGTTAGGAAGAAAATTCCCATATGATGTTGGTTTTATGTGGTACACTGTAGATAAATCTATGAATAGATTTAGATATAGTAGATGATAAATGTATGCACAAAAATCGTCCATCAGTTATTAGAATCTCAAAAGAAATAAATGTTCAGTTTAAGCAAGCTTCTCCTAGGTGTTTTTAATTTCGTTATAAATATAATTAACATCACTACGTTTTTAAGTTGTATTCGAAGCAAACGTGCTTCATAGCCGATTAAATTGCGAATCGATATTTATTTCTCGTTATAATTTCATTACTGCGCCCGTGACCAACCCGTAAGTATAAAATATCGCCGTAAATTTAAAAAGAAATCCGCTACCCAGCGAGCTCGGCGGCGGTTCTGCCTCCGCTGACTGCGAATATGAACCGTTAGGGTGGTTATGGTGAACGTTCATCCTCTTTACTGTTCAGTGGTTTCGGCTGATAGCGGTTCTAATCCGGGATTTATGTTATTTCTAGATTTCGGTGCTTTTCCTCCATAAACTGATTGCTTTGCGGGATTTTATTTTGTAGCGCGTTGTTGGTACACAACGGCTGTAGTATCGAAAACGATTCTACAAAAGACGTTTAACGGATAATAACCGATGTGTCTAAGCAATTTTAATAATCATTATTATTAAAAAAAAAAACTTTCCAAAACTGTTTTGTAAGTAATTATCTAGGATTATTACAGTCATCGCAAAAAAACAATTAAACGTGTGTATATTTCAGGGAATTTCTGAAAACAGTGATTGCAGTCGGCAAATTATTCAAAAAGCGTTTTAGGATATTAATATGTGAGATATCGCAATTTCCTATAAAAACAGCATTTGAGCCATTTGAAAATGACCTAAAATCCACACACTAATTATGTACATATTTTATCAATCTGCAGAAAAATATTTTTCTACTAAATAGAAAATTCCTGTGTAGATGATTATTTATACTTTATAGGTACATAGAAAATTGTTGGAAATAATTTACACATTATTTTCTGTGTCGTTAGAAAAAGATCATGGTAATCTTCGTCATCTCTCTCATTTCTGTGTGATCCACATTTGAGATCGCATCGAATTAATGCGTATATAGTGTGACTGATAGAAACCAGTCATTAGAACCATTTGGACTTGTAGAAATGACTGATTTGTGACAATTTGGACTTCAACTAACGGGCCTATGACGGACTCGATGAAAATATTTTCAAAAAGGCTGCACATCTGGTTATACTGGAAGTTGACATTAACTTCCTTATTTTAAACAGAATGGTACCTTTTTTATTGCATATTTAGATTCTACACGTTATTATAAGTAGACTTTCATAAGATTTTCCTATACCTATCTTTTACCGTTTTTGAGTTATTTCCTTTTTTTTAAATCTTTTCGCATATTTTCTTTATTTTCAGTTAATATTATTAAAAAATACTGATGGCTTCATTTTATCTTAACAAATGCAAAAAGTGAGCGAATCACATCTCGAAGGTAGGCATGGCCTAACATTATATTACAGAAGCCACTATTCAATAATATTGTTGTTAATCATAACATAACCACACCTACTCATATTATATATTCTGTGGGCAAAATAAAATTTACCTACCGATATCTATGAAATACATGTAGGAGTAAGTATAACGAAAGACTTGTATAATTTTGAAATTATATTTTAACGTTTTAAATAATAGACGTAACGTGTATAGAAAGTTCACAGTCATAAGTGTCACTGCGGGTTTTGTTCCAAGCATCTTAAGTGTGTAACTAAATTAACATCAATATTTGAATATTCTTGATTTTTCATGTTGACGAACACATATACGAACACGAACACTATACAACTCGATTGACTCGGAGGTGACACAAATTATACTTCCCCACTCACTAGAAAATTCCCCCACATACAGGGTTTGTCCGGAAAGTAATGTCAGTGAATTTTTTTCCCGAGACTGTACGCGCCAACCCGCGCTTTACGTGCTGGGATTGTGGGTGGGGGGATCTGGCAACAAGATCCAACAAGCGTCAGTTGGTTACCGGTCGTTGTAGCGGTCGCATCACTCGTTCTTTGAGAGTCGTTACAGTGACCCAGTGCAAGAAAAAATGCAACCTTCGCTTGAGCAAGGGATGGCGATCAAGTTTTGTGTGAAACTGGAGACGAGTGCTGCGGAAACCATTCCAATGTTGAGGAAGGCGTTCGGCGTCGATTGTCTTTCGGACAGGCAAATTTTTCGGTGGCACAAGGCCTTCGCAGAAGGTCGGGAAGATGTCAACGACGAGAACCGCGCTGGACGGCCATCAACCTCCAGTTCCGACGACAATGTGAAACGTGTGCGTGACTTGTTGAACACTGACCGTCGTCTAAGTGTCCGTTTAATTTCCGAAGCATTAGACATTACGAAAACCATTGTTAACGAAATTGTGTCGGAGTCTTTAGGAATAAGGAAGGTGTGCGCGAAGCTCGTGCCAAAAGTGCTAACGGACAATCAAAAAAGCGAGGCTCGTCGAAACCTGCCAAGAACTTTTGGACACCTGCGAAGACGACCACGCTTTCCTTGATGACGTCATTACCGGGGACGAAAGTTGTTTCTTTGAATACGATCCGGAGACGAAGAGGCAAAGTGCGGAATGGCACACGTCGAACTCCCCTCGCCCCAAGAAGGCCAGGATGTCCAGGTCAAAGATCAAGACAATGCTGATTGTCTTTTTTTATTGGTCCATCATGAGTTCGTTCCGCAGGGGACAACCGTAACCGGAAAGTTTTACGTCGAGGTGCTGCAGCGGCTGAAACGCAGGGAGAATCGCGTCCGCCCAGACATCTCAAAATCCTGGAAGCTTCACCACGACAATGCGCCTTCGCACACCTGCTTCCTCGTGGCCGATTACCTCGTCCAGGCAGGCATCACCGTTGTTCCCCAGCCTCCCTACAGCCCCGATGTGCCCCCCCCAGACTTTTTTCTGTTTCCGCGCCTCAAAACCCCAATGAAAGGACAGCATTTTGGGTCGGTGAAAAACATTCAGAAGGCTTGCACCGACGTTTTAAAGGCGATTCCGGAAAACGACTACCGTGCGGCTTTTGATTCGTGGAAGACCCGCTGGAACCGATGTGTGGACGCAGGAGGAATGTATTTTGAAAGTTTCTAAAGATTTGTACACAGAACCAATAAAAACCATTTTTCAAAGCTCACTGACATTACTTTCCGGACAAACCCTGTATATGGAATATACAAACAAATTATACTATTGCTTAAAAAACAGTAACAATAACATTAGCACAATCCCATGGCATACTATTGTCAAATGATTTATTAAATGTTTTAAGTACATTAAAAAAAAAGTCTAAATGCAAATAAAACTAAAAAACTATTAAATATAGGTAAATACAGGTATAGGAAATGCCAATTTAGATCGATGCAGAATGTAATTATTAAAATGTGAAGTAAAATATTAGTCATTGTATTTACAAAATTTGAGTTTGAAGGTTTGAAGTTGGGCTAAATGGTAGTTCTATTTTAAACACCCTGTACATAATTAAAAATAATAAAAGCATTGTTGCATAGCTTTGGGGTTCTACCAACCATAACCATAGTGTGATACAAATAGTTTCAAATGTTATGACGCTAATGAACAAAACTTAAAAGAAAAACGAAAATAACTCAAAAACGGTGAAAGATAAGTACAGGGAAATCTGATGAAAGTTTACCTAAAATAACATGTAAAATCTAAATGTGCAATTATAAAAGTACCAATCTATTTAAAATAAGGAAGTTGATGTCAACTTCCTTATTTATATATATATATTATAACCGGAAGTCCAGCCATCTTGAAAATATTTGCATCAAGTCCGCCATAGCATAGGCCTATTAGCTAATGTCCAAATTTTCAAAAATCAGTCACTTCTTCAAATCCTAATACTTTTAACGAATAATTTCGATCAATCACAAACCGTACAAAAGATGCTTTGTTTTGTATATGACTTACATATTTCTGATCTCACCTTTCGGTTCGATAGAAATTCTTAACTTCTAATAAAAAATCACAATGTGTTAGGTATATCACAAGGTGCTCACTGTTAAGATGTACACCGCTGGGGTCTTTAAAATTAAAATAGATATAGGGTTGCTGGTATTACAATAAAAAGTCTTGGGCTTTTTTATACCATTGAAAAATATGAAGAGAAAGTGATGTATGATGTATAAGAAAGTAATGATATTTTTAGTTTAAAATATCACAATGGTGTCCATCTTAAAAGTGACCACCTTGTATAACTACATAGTTGAAATGCAAAATATGTTATATATGTACGTGATTTTTGTCTTATCGAGTCTTCCAACTCAAGAAATTTAAGAAAAAGTATTATTTTTTCAACTTACTTTTCTTGCTTCATGTGATTATTTTTCTAAAATATCGCCTATTCTGTTGTCAAAAATATCCCTAAAATTTCAAATTTTTAAGATTTCATTGGGCCTTTACAATCCATAAATAAATATATGTATTTATCCTTAAATCACCAAAAGTTCTGTACCTGATAAACACTTCCACTATAATAGTGGATGTATCAAAGGTTATGTAAATGCCAGTTAATCTAACAAACAAAATACATATGTACACTGTGTTCATTTTATTTTGTCCCACATTTAAATGGCTATTAAAGTGTTATTTTTTGTGCTAGAAAATTCAGCAATAAATCAGTTTGTATAGTTTTTAAAGTTTTAAGCCTTATTGTCAAACATTTTACAAACTGTCAAACGTGCAACTGATTGACATAACCTATTTTTTCTAATAGAATACCCTGCATATTTATAGTTATTTGAGTAGAACTTTTTAACGTGATCACGGAAATATGCCACGTGTCTTTTATTTTTATTAAATAAGACATTTTGTCTATAATATTACTATAAGTATATAAATAATATAACCTCGCCGGGCTGAGAATATCTCCAATGTGACAAAATGTAAATTTAAGAGGAGACATATAAAACTGCTTAAAAGCAGTTGTAAAGAAAGTGATATATCTCGTAAATATCTTTTTCTAGTGAAGTATAACTTATATCCTTTCACATTTTAAGTCGAGTTTAACCTGTACCTTTTCTTTACAATTGCTCTTAAGCAGTTTTATTTGGATTTGGGTATTTAATATCGTAAGTGGGATTATGCAAAATCATTTACTAGCTTCACTTAATAACATACTGATAATTCCCCCATGCTGATAACAGGTAACAAACAATAAGTTCAGCTCTATGACAGGATGCTACTAAAAATTGCAACGTGATCTGACGCAAATTAATAAAAATAAATGGCCCATGTGTCATATCTCCGTGATCACGATAAAAACTTCTATTCAAGTAGCTAAAAACGTACAGAATTTATATCAATACCTTATTTGACAGCTTGTAAATTTTTTGGTACTGTGACGTAAAATTTTACAAGAAACTATATAAGTTGATTTTTTTCTGAATCTGTTACTCTTAATAACTCCGAACATAATATTTTTAGAGCCATTAAAATGTGTACATATTACAGAAAAATTATTTATATCTCAAATTTCTTCTAAGTAAAGAGTTTTTACAAATTTTTTTCCATTGACGTTGGTAAAAGGTAACATCTCAAGCAGTACTGTAGTTACAGTTTAATAACCATTGACTCATTAAGCTAGGGGTACTGTTCTAAACTAATTTTATTTCACTAAATCACTCACCATCCAATGCCAGCTACCATGGTGTGTCGATAATGGAGCGACCTCCCTTCTGCGAGAAACAACGTGCGTGGTGAAGATTGTTTTCACTAATCACTTTTGATGGTTCTCCACAGAGGATTCCATCATCTGAAAGTAAAATAAAATAAATTCTTTACGGCTATTTGTAATGAGAGATATGATTGACTCTTACATCCCAAGAATTTAGAAGAAATTCAACTAAAGATTTGTTTCACATATAAGATATAATGTCGAGGTAAATGGACGAGGATTGGAAAATGTGATGAACTAAGTCAACCTGAATTATAGTAATTTTGTATTACAAGAATACGCCAGGGAAATTACCAATTGTAAGTATGAACTCATGAAATGAAACAGTAAATATGTACATTATATCATTTACTACATGCACATTTAACAATTTGCTACAAGGTATTTCAGAAATTGGGGCATACAATTTCTATTTTGTAAGTGTTAATGATTAGGTAGGTACTTTTTTAATTATCACCTCAAACTTCTGACCTTCGAGGCTCTCATATTTTGGCTCTTCTAAATGTAATTCTTGTAAATAAACAATTGTTTCCAGTAACAATAAACTTTTTAAGAGCCCTTCAGTAATTTTCGATTTAAAGAATATGGATATGTTTCTGAGATGGATGGCCATTTTTACTCGGATAAAAACGATTCCAGCTTTGAAAGGACTTCAGCTTCACACTATTCATTATTTCAGGAAAGCGTTTCATCAATTTTATTTGAAAAAAACTCGAAGAACTCTCAGTTTCATAAATTTTAAAATTTATTGGAGTTAAAATTATCATATACATCAAAATACTTTAACGCAACATTCGTTATTCTACAAAAATGTTTCGAAAAGTGGATAAAAACTTGTTCAAAAAATCTTTTTTTTCAAATCTGTTCAAAATATTAAAGCCAGGTTGATAATAGAATATAACAATTTCCACATGAATTGATATTTTCAATTAGTAAATTTTAATTGGAGCTACCAAGTGACTGTAGCGTTTAAAATTATCATATTTTTAACAATCAAATAGAAGTCAAATTATGTTTTAGCAAAAAAAAAACGCAAACGAAACAGAATAAAATATTCAGAAAAGTGTGCCCACACCAAAAGGCCTGGAGAACCACTTGTAAAGTTCTTCGATTCGTTTTTTTTTTTTCATAATATCCAAGTGAATAAAATACCTGTTTTATTGTGGATAGAGCTGTTTGCAAACTATTAATTTTCACAAAACTACACCCTTTATAGTATTTCAGAAAAATATTGGCATGAAATAAAAATTTAAATCCAGAACATTAGCAGTTACCGAAATTAAAATTTCGTAACAGTAAAAAAATACCGTAATGATATTTTGTCCTCCCCATTTCTAAGCCAACAGTTTCATGCCATTATTGAGAGACTCAAAGATAAATTATTAATTCAAATATAGTTTGATTGAGTATTACATTTTTTACTAGCAAGTTTTTAACAAAAGCAGCTAACTACTGACTTAATCAAGGTCGATCACTGTAAGCTCCATAACTTAGACGCATGCGTAAGCGAAACTATAAAGGATCTATAAAACAACCATTATGGTCTTAACGTAATCATAACGCAAAGTAACTGACTCAGTTTTTCGGTACATTTCGGTTAATATATTAATTTAACTGGTTTCTTTGCAAATTTAAAAATATATATTTGCACATTTGCAAAGACTGAATATTAATAATCCCTTTTCGAGCAAAAAAATAGCACAAATCGATAGCAAGCATGCGAAGAAATCGAAATATAAAGAGAAAATCCTCACACTCACCATGATATGTCGATGCTGGCAAACGACGTCAGCTCCGGGCGACGTTTGGACTCCGGTGCCGGAGCGGCAGACGTCGCGGCGCCGTCTCCGGGCGGAGGCGACTATTGGCCGCCCCCCGGCCGGCTACATTATTCCCGTACGCGCGTCCGCCAACCGGCGGCCGGGTGAGGCGGGCCCCGCCGCCGCTTTACACATTGTTTCAATTTCGGATCGAAAAAAATTTCAACAGTTTCGGAGTACCGTCGGCCATTTTGGAAGGCACCCCCAATTGTTTTAGAGATCTTATTAACTGATTTCAGCTAAAATTCGTCCCCATCCGACCCACGTAAGGAGCAAAGAGTGGGAGTACGAAAAGAAACGTCGGCAGTGACTATAAATAGACAAAAATACGAGCAAATTGCAAAATTGCTGCTATGTGGGTGGTTCTGTGCCTGTGCTTAATGACAGGCTAATAATACAAGGAATATTTGAATGTTTTGTTTATTAAGTACTTACTTGTATGCACATTTATGTTTACACCCAAGCATGTACCTGTTACATAACATTTTTATCAAACTTATGTATTATGTACCGAGTGTTTCACTATAAATAGATCCCCCCAGAACTTTTTTTATTTTGTTTCTATATAAAAAAATGTTAAAGTACAAAAGCTGTATGGTACAATGTTAAGTTTTTTATGATACAGTTTTCATGTATATAGGGTGTTGCAGAAAAGTGTGATAAATAAAAATGTATTTTTTTCTTATGGAACACCCTGTATCACTAAATAATTGGGCTCATCTCCCTGATTACAAATAAATATAGTTTATTATACTTATGTTTAAAACATAAGCAAAAAAGGCCTATATTACTTTTACATGTAGGATGTAATGGATTCAAAAATGCGTTTGTAATTGTTCGGATATGTCACAAAATCAAATGTATAGTTCGGGCAAGAGAAGAAATTATTAAAAAATAATAAAATGTGACAAATAATATCCAATAAAATAAAAAGAATACATGTTTCTATTCGAATTTCTTGAGATGCTTAAAATGGCCACCGTTCATCTCTATAGAGGCGAAACGCTTTTTTAAGTTTATTAAGGGCTTTGACTACCCAAAGTAGAAACAAAAAACTGGACGTTTTCCACGAAACACATAACCACTATACTTTTCTCGACGTATGAAGTTGGCATTTTTCAGGAAAAGATTAAAACTCAACTCAGTTTTAATCTTCTCCTGAAAATGCCAACTTAGTTGGCGAAACACGCATCGAGAAAGGTATAGTAGTTCGGTGTTTCGTGGAAAACATCCAGTTTTTTGTTTCTACGCCGAAAGTCCAGTACCCAAAGTAGATTTGTATTTATTGTTTCAATACCATTTTGCACATTTTCTTTAACCAGTTCAACGTTGTTGTGTTCTTTTTAAATATATATTATCTTTCAAATAACCCCATAAAAAGGTATCAAGAGGGGTTAGGTCTGCACTGTTCGGCGGTCACTTAATTGTTCCGCGTTTTCCAATCCGGCTTTCATATTTTTTATTTAAAAAAAATGTTACTAAGCCGACATTATTGGGTAGTGCCCCATCTTGTTGAAAAACAATTTCTTGCGCTTCATCATCGATTAAATCTTCAATGTCGTTCTGCAGCTTGTCAAGGTAAAGATCATCATACGTAATATTTCGAATACAAAAATACCGGAAGTATTACAGAGTGTCTCCGAACAAATTTACCTTCAACTCTCACTCTGCCAAAAGAAGGAAGATAATCAATTCGAGGATATTTTTTCGTTTTAATGAGTTTTTCTCCAAAGATAATGATCGGACGTTCCGAGATATGTCGCATTTCTCGTGCATAACTTTTTGAATAATATGTTTTTTTTGAATCCCAGAAATGAAAGTTGTTCTTTTTTAATAAGGAATCCAAAAATTAAACAAATGGGGTTTATATTTAATATGTTAATGTTGCCTCTCGTGTCACCGGCTTGAAGGGAAGGAGAGGTTAATTTTGGCTAAGCTTAAAATAGTTCTACAAAATATTATATTCGTGTTTTTTCTCTTTTCTATTTCATATATGTTTTTTTAAATTTTGGTCCACTCGGTGTATATAATATATGCTTTTCGAGTTACATTTTTCTCATATTAAGATAAACGTTCAAGATCTGGTAAAATTTCACTTCCAATTATTTTAAAGCGCCTTATCAAATTTGTTCCTTATTATCAGACTTCACAGTCTCTATAAAGGCTCTTGTATAGCTGTTAGCATTTGGGTTTTCCTTCTTCTTCCAAGTTCCTCCAGACTGATATGTCACCTCCTCTGCCAATGTAGTTCTAATTGGTCTCGTATAGTTATTCAGTTGGCATATATTGTTGGTAAATATACAGTGTGGAACAGCCAAATGGAATAAATTCAGTAACTCCATTATTATGCATTTTTTTAGAAAATTCCGAGACACGCCAATTTATAATTCTAAATGACATCTTGCGACGTAAAAATGTCATCCCTAAATTCTCCTTCAATCAATTCAGGTGACTCAGGTCAATCTCCTTCAGGTGATAACTACAACCCCTAAATTTTCAAATTGGAAGTAGGGGCTTGTGATACTTCATTTGATAGGTCTTTTCATTCTCTATTCAAAACTGCTATGGTTTTAAATTTTATTGCAGAAATTAACAAGAAAAAAAGTTTCTCCAGTGTAGGAAATTCGTTACATTAAAATAAAACACAAATTGCAGCAGATGTTCAAAATGCATGCCTCCAGCATCTTGGCAGCATTCTAGACGTAAATAGAAATGTCTTCTAACGTTTGTTAACATCTGCGGGGTAATCGACCTAATTGCAAGTGTTATTCTTCTTCTTAATTCAGCTAAATCATCGGGTTTGATTTTGTAGACCATACTTTTTACATATCCCCACAGGAAGAAGTCTAACGGCGTGAGATCAGGTGATCGTGCAGGCCATTCTACAGAACCACGTCTCCCTATCCAGCGATTTGGAAAGATTGTGTGGAGATATTGCCGGACATTGACGTCGTAATGTGCTGGTGCACCATCCTGCTGGAACCATGTTGCATTACCTGGAAGTTGTGGGTTTCCTTCAGCTAGATACAAGTTTGCCATCGTCGGAACAACATTATTTTGGAGCAGCGCTAAATAAGGTTCTCCATTCAAATTACCGTCAATGAAGAAGGGACCAATGATATTTTCTCCAATTATTCCTGCCCAAACATGAACTTTCTCAAGGTTTTGCATGTGTAGTTCCCTCATCCAGTGAGGATTTTCTCTCGACCAGTAACGACAGTTTTGGCGATTAATTATCATTTGCATCATTTGTTCACAAAAGAGAATTCGTCTATCAAAATCGTCTTCCGCGAGCTCATTAGTTGGTACCAGTTTATATGGGTGCATCTGATTTTCTGTCAATACACGGAGACTCGAGGAATAGCTAATATTTAATGCTGAAGCTGTTTGAGGACTCCACGTATGTGGATTTTCTTCAAGCATAAGCACATCCAATTTCTGATCATCACTGAGTTTATTGGGAGGATTCTTCTTTAGCTGCCGTACCGTATGTCCACGTTCTCGAAACTGCTTCTCTATTTTACTTACGGTACCTTGGGATATCGGCGGCAACTACGGATATTTTCCTTGAAATAGGCGAACAACTTCGGCCTGCGTTCGAATTCTGTCTCTGTAACCAATCATCTGCAGAATCGATATCTTATGCATTTCTGTTAGGTAAATAATCTCTCTGAATTGCAACACGAAAACTAAAGCAAAAAGTTTAACACTGATAACTGTTACTCCTGTTATAATGCCAAGCACGTTTCTAGGTAATTTCACTAAAGCTGATAATGGCCAACTTCTTAAATTTCAGGTTTACGTATTTATTTGTACGTATTTATTTGTAAGTTTTTATCTTTATAGTAGGGAATGTCGGTAATTACAGACATTAATTTTTTGTTATTATTAACATTTCAGAACCTAAAATTGACAAATAGTGTTACTTATAAAATTTTCTTTTATTTATTTTAATGTAACGAATTTCCTACGGTGGAGAAACTTACCTTTTTTCTTGTTAATTTCTGCAATAAAATTTAAAACCGTACCAGTTTTGAATAGAGAATGAAAAGGCCTTTCAAATGAAATATCACAAGCCCCTACTTCGAATTTGACAATTTAGGGGTTGTAGCTGTTACCTGAAGGGGGTTGAATTTAGCGATGACATTTTTACGGTGCAAGTTGCCATTTTAGAATTAGAAATTCACGTGTCACAATATTTTCTAAAAAAATGCATAATGATGGAGCTACCGAATTTATTCCATTTGGCTATTCCACACTATATTATTGTTCTATTATATATTCTATTTCTATTTCATTTCGTATGTTGTCTGCAAAGAGCAATCGTTCTGTAATAAATAAATTCTCTTTTTATAAATCAATTTGTCTGTTTTGCCCTGGACAGTTAATCGACAGTGACTTACTTATTATTTAATGTACTGATACTTACTTTATGTATGGTTCTGTCACACCACAAAAAATATGGCCTTTTTTTCATAACACAGGCCCACAAAAAAAAGTGCCTGGTTCTGGGATGAAGACTAACTTTGTCTTATGTATGTTGTGCCGCTGAATCCGAATTCATCATAAAAAATAGGGGTTCCGCAGCTAATTTTGAAGATAACCTCAAAAAAACTGTCGAAAACGATGTCTTTCGGTTGTAAAAGCTTGAGAAGACCCATTGAAATGCCCACAAAAAAAAGTATCTGGTTCTGAGATGGAGACTAACTTTTTCTTATGTATTTTGTGCCGCTGAATCCCAGAATATTCCCAGATTTCCGCTCTCAGAGATATAACATCCTTCAGATTTGTCTTCAGCTTGCTGTTGTTTCAGGTTATTTTCGTAGTCTGAATTCCAGAAAGTCAAATGCAAGTATGTTCATGTGATTACTAAAGAGTTTCCACTTAGTCTTGATTTTAGACTGATTCCATTCACGTTATTCAAGATTTTACCGTTAAAAACGCAATTTTTACATATTCTTGAGGATCATCTTTGAAATTCACTTATTAAACCAAATTTTTCATAACACATTCGGGTTTAAAAAATTGAGATACATAGGAATACGGTATTTTTTATGTGACGCGAATCATATTCCCATTTCTTTCAAGCTTTTATTACAAAAAAAACGTTGTTTTCAGCAATTTTTTGAGGTTATCTCAAAGGTTATCTCATCTATCAAAATCCGTTGGTCAAACCTCTTTTTTTAATAGCAAATTCGGATTCAGCAGGCCAAAATACGTAGAAACAAAGTGTTTTTTGATGTGAAGCAAATATTTGTTTTGTTCTTCTCAAGATTTTACCACCGAAACACGTCGTTTTCGACAGTTTTTTGAGGTTATCTTCAAAATTAGCTGCGGAACCTCTATTTTTTATGACGAATTCAGATTCAGCGACACAAAATACATAAGAAAAATTTTATTTAGTTAGTCTCCATCCCAGCACCAGATACTTTTTTTGAGGGCATTTTTTTTGGTCTTCTCAAGGTTTTACAACAGAAACACGTCATTTTCGACAGTTTTTTGAGGTTATTTTCAAAATTAGCTGCGGAACCCCTATTTTTATGATGAATTCGAATTCGGCGGCACAAAATACATAAGAAAAAGTTAGTCTTCATCCCAGCACCAGACACTTTTTTTTGTGGGCCTGTGTAACATTATACAATTATTACTTATCTCAATAAATTTCGACATACAGGGTAACCAATTTGTGAAGACCATTGTTAAATATTATTACTGCCACAAAACTGGTTTTCAGATCTCAGATAATTAGGTTAACAAAGGGAATATATTTTTGACTTGTTTGATATTACCGATTTTGTTACATTCATTTGTGTGTATCTTTATTTTACTATAACTTCATGTACAGTATGTCCCAAATTAGTTATACGTGCATTGACCACGGTTATTTTTGGAGATAAGAAGATAATTCAATGGGGAAAGTTTTAGAGGATTTTATAACCTTTTTTGACTTTGTTTTCAAATTCAATTTATGTGTTCGTTTTTAATTTATGTTCGTATTTATCTATTTTCGAGTTCATTCCAAAAACAGAAAGTTCGTTTTGAAAAATGTCCCATCTTTTTAATTACATGACTTATTAACGTGTTGTTTTAGGAACCTTATTAGGACACTTTTTAAAGATGCTTGCGTTGACGTTATCAAAATATTTCTGTTGTCATTTGTTTCTGCTGTTTAACTACATGAGTTAGTGCTATTAAGTTTGAATTAACTTTCTAAAGTCATATTAGATAAGATTTTTTTCGAATTAGACAAGTTTACAATTTATAAATTATAAGAATTATAAGAATTAGTATGTATACTACCTAAATCACTTGATAAAATAACTTAATAAATCTAATCAGCAGGAGATGATTTAAATTTTAATCATCTGATGATGCTAACATGGACGACGAAACGCGCACGATGAGTGCAAATAGATATTAAGTGTTCAAATTTGAATTAACTTCTACGCCGAAGGTTCCAATTCTCCTCAAAGTTATAATAAAGTAAGTAAGTCAAAATGTTAATTTCTAGCAGTGTATTGTACTAATTCTACAGAAGAGCAAGTACCGTATCATTTCCTTTTGGTTACAATAATTTAGTTACAATTGTTAAAATTCCTGGCTGTTCTGTGTTTAAGAAAAGAGTCAAATTGTTTGGTCATACCACTAAACGATTTGCCGCTGTGATGCAATTATTACAGTAAAATAAATTTGTGGTGACCTAAACAGAAGGAGCAAAATAGCAAAAAGACTTCAAATAAAACTTTTGAAGAAAGGAAGAAAAATATGCCTGCCTCATCAGAAAATTTTGGAAACAACTTAATTTTTTATTTTTTCCCGTAATTATGTTATTATAAAAATCGTTTATTATTATGTTTTCTGTAATTATAAATTAATTACTATAAAATCCCAATAATGAAATGCTGATATACGTAAATAAAAATTAAAATTTTCATATCGTTGACAGATCTCGAAATTTCGTGATAGTCAAAAGAAACAAAAATGTGTACTGTATTTTACTGGTTGATTAAGGAAACAAATATTTTGGCAAATATTCTTCAAGGCCCTTCGTACTTCTTCTGGTGAGGGAGACATTTTTTTTGCGTTTCATTTTCTAGCATAGTCTTCTATTTAGGGTTAGTAATAACTAGAGAAATACATATTAATTCACTTCCAGTGGCATCGCCCATATTAAAATTAAATGTAATGAACTATCATTGATCTTATATTAAATCATTAAATCACGCATATATGTTGAGTGGAACGGCTAAAATTACTTGCGGGCACAACATGCAAAAGCCTTCGTCCATGGTCCGATCCGTAACAAAGCGGTGAGTCAACGGGCGAACTGGTCTACGATGCTTGGAAGTGAAGTAAGAATCATTACTCTAGTAATAACACTAAAAACATATACGGGTGCCATGCTCTGAAGATATGAGAATTACGAAGATATGAGAATTTCAGATTCTACCAACCGCCACTGCAAACTACCGTTTCTGTAACATATAAAAAATCTTGGTGAGAATGATTCTTGCCTACCTTCCTCTGAATATTCACATCGTTACGGTGATTTCCTCTCCATTGTTTCAGACCGTGACGCGGCCGCCGAGAGCTCAGTCGGTTACCGCCACGGTTCCGTGGACACCCTCGTCCGCCGGCTCAGATTGAGGTGTAACCGTGTGGAAGATATCGCCGTCGATAAGTCACAACCATGACTTCATCATCTCCGGCTAATAAACACCACCCTATCTGAATGCTGAATAATGTTCTCGCTTTCGCTCAAACCGTTTTTTTTATCTAATACCTCTTTTTTTCTTGATATCCTGCTTGCGAATCCATTTTATAAGAAGTAAAAGCTGAAAAAGCCCAAACATCTAAAGCAATACACTTACAGAATGTTATAGAATGAGCAAACGTTAATTTGTGCTACTGTGGAATGATTTTGGTCCCGATTTTGATGGGATCGATGCAGGGCTCAGTAAATATATGTTGAAAAGTCAGTTACATTATACATAGTACCTGGGTACCTGCGTTCTTGCCACAGACTACGGATCTGTGATTACGACACGGAAAAAACGCGAAATCCTTCCAATCTCAGGTACTACTTTAGGGGAATTATCTGATGATGTCGAGTTGTAAAAATCAACTCTTGAATAAAAACCCCACTGCACAACACATTTGTGCATAAAGCAGTATCGATATTAATTTTATAAAGGAACAGTACATTATGTAAAAATGTCAATAATACATTAATAAATATATCCATTATTTTATATTAATTATATAGGTAGTTCGCTGGGATGGTGGATAATCTTTCCATGATAAAAACAGGTGAAACAGTTTGGTATAAAAGAACGATCGTCCAAATTCACACAAGACCTATTAAGTCATTGAAAGGTTTTAAGGATAATAGTAAGTCTACTAAGGAGTCAATTATTCTACCAGATGAGGCAACTTGTCGATTCTTCTAGGAGGAAGAAGAAACATGTGCTATATTTATGTGCTATAAATTATGTGCTATATCAGTGTAAAGATCTGACAATGAACTAAACAAACTAACGTTTCAAATTCTCGGCAAGGAAAATTACTAAGCAAGGTCCTCTGGAACAACACTCCTATAATCGGCCTCTAAAAGTGTTTCTCATAAAGCATACATGTGAAATACATTTGGAAAATTAGCTTAAATATAGATGGTATATGCATAGTCTGTCCCAAATTGGTTATGCATGTATTTTTTCCTCGGTTATTGTTGGAGATTATTTATAATTTATAAATTGTAAACTTGTCTAATTCGAAAAAATCTAATCTAATATGACTTCAGAAAGTTAATTCAAACTTAATAGCACTAACTCATGTAGTTAAACAGCAGAAACAAATGATAACAGAAATATTTTGATAACGTCAACGCAAGCATCTTTAAAAAGTGTCCTAATAAGGTTCCTAAAACAACACGTTAATAAGTCATGTAATTAAAAAAGATGGGACATTTTTCAAAACGAACTTTCTGTTTTTGGAATGAACTCGAAAATAGATAAATACGAACATAAATTAAAAACGAACACATAAATTGAATTTGAAAACAAAGTCAAAAAGGTTTAGTGGTATGACCAAACAATTTGACTCTTTCTTAAACACAGAACAGCCAGGAATTTTAACAATTGTAACTAAATTATTGTAACCAAAAGGAAATGTTACGGTACTTGCTCTTCTGTAGAATTAGTACAATACACTGCTAGAAATTAACATTTTGACTTACTTACTTTATTATAACTTTGAGGAGAATTGGAACCTTCGGCGTAGAAGTTCATTCAAATTTGAACACTTAATATCTTTTTGCACTCATCGTGCGCGTTTCGTCGTCCATGTTAGCATCATCAGATGATTAAAATTTAAATCATCTCCTGCTGATTAGATTTATTAAGTTATTTTATCAAGTGATTTAGGTAGTATACATACTAATTTAAGTTTAGGTCAAATTTTAGATGATTCATTTCAAATGAAGAGAAAGATGAATTATTAATTTCATTTAGATATTGTACTAAATAAGCATCATTTTTTTATTTAAACATGATAACTTTCGTGTTTAATTAAAACCTTAGAAAAGACCTTAGATTTTGAACGAGCAGATCATTTGACATAAAAAAAACAATATTTTGATATACCTGTACATGGTTTTTCATGAAAACCCATGTACAGGTAGTACATGGGTTTTCAGGTATAGGAAAATCACAAACATGAAAATTTTAAAATTCGATATCTCGGCGAAAAAAAAGATATTTGCACAAACTGAACGGCATTTAAAAGAGGAAGACTTGTACTGTAAGATCCCATACATGGTTTTTTGAGAAAAACCGTATGTGGGATCTACCATAACCTCAGATATGTCAAAAAACAGTGTTTTTTGCACTTTTAGTTTAGAATATCTCAAAAACCTGACGTGATAGAGCAATTATGAGCCCGAATTTGATTTCAGAGAAAAATTACTTCGAAAATGACTATTCGTTGTCCAGGGGCAGAAAATTTTCAAAATTTTGCAGGATAGTTTAATTAAAGCTCCTTTATATAATAGGAAACATTGCTTGCTTTTGGTCTTCTTGAAAAAATATATTTCATTTTTATCAGCGGAGATAAAATTATACAGGGTGAGTCACTTTTTTGTAGCAGGACTTTAACTTTCGTTAGAATACGATATTTTGAGAAAAAAAGTTCCTATAAACATTTGGTCTATCTAGCGTCATAAAGGAGATACAGGGTGTTATATTTTCAAGTTTTTTTACAATATTATCTGAACGAAATGGTATTTTCGCTTAATATTTTACACGCGCTTTAACCGCAATATGAGCAACAATTTCTATTGATTTTGTCGAAAACACTATACTGGAGGTTGCTTTTTCTCGGGTGCCCAGGTTATTTAGATTAACAGATCTTTTGTATCGTACGCCACTGACCTTATTTGACTAACACTTTAATAAACAACTTAATAAAAGAATGATGTTTTAGCTACAATTTTGTTCTCTAGCAATTTTGCGCTAACTGTGACGGTTTTCCAGATATTGGTCACTTTTAGTCTGATGGTGCATCTCCTTATATGGCAACGAAAAAATTTTATTTTTGGTTTTCATTTTATTTTTTAACGAAGTGACCTGGGCATCCGAAAAAGGTAACATCCAGTATAGTTTTTCGATAAGAACATTAAAAATGTTGATCTCATCCATGTTAAGACATGTGCACCGTAAAAAATGAAATTTTACCACCCTGTATCTCCGATAGGAATCTAGATAGACCATATGTTTATATGAACTTTTTCGCTCAAAATATCATGTTCTGTCGATTGTTAAAGTCCTGCTACAAAAAAGTGGTTCTCTGGATTCTTGAGAAAAAAGTTCCTATAAACATAATGGTCTATCTAGCTTTCTAGCTGTAGAGGGTGTTAAAGTTTCATTTTTTACGATGCACGACATGTCTTAACATGGATGAGATTTTTTCGTTTCCCTGTAAGGAGATGCACCATCAAACTAAAAATGACCAATATCTCGAAAATCGTCACAGTTAGCGCAAAATTGCAAGAGATCTTAGCTAAAACATCATTCTTTCATAACTGTTCGTCAAATAAGGTCAGTAGCGTACGATAAAAAGTTCTGTTAATCTAAATAACCTGGGCACCCGAGAAAAGCAACTTCCAGTATAGTGTTTCCTACAAAATCAATATAAATTGTTGCTCCTATTGAGATTAAAGCGTGTGTAATATATTAAGCGAAAATACCATTCCGTTCAGAAAATATTGTAAAAAAAAAGAACTGAAACTCAAACACCCTGTATCTCCTTTATGAAGCTAGATAGACCATATGTTTATAGGAAATTTTTTCTCAAAATATCGGATTCTATCGAATGTTAAAGTTCTGCTACAAAAAAAGTGACCCACCCTGTATGTTTGATAAAATTACATACTGGGTCGTATGTAACTTTATTAAAACATAGTTTAACCATCTCTAAAATATCTTTAAGACGAATGCTCACTTAGTATGCTCATTTAGCGTGTGCTCAATAGGAACGTAGCAATTTCACCATTTCTTTGTAGTACCTCTTGGTTATTTTTCCTGAGGATAATAAACAGAAGTATACTTAACCTTAATTCTCATGTCCTTAAAATCTTGTTTTATTCGACCGTTTAATACTTACACATACCCTAGCTGAATTGTCCTTTTTTAATACAACGACCAATGGCGAAATATATTCATTTTTTTTCCCTAATCATTCAGATTCAGCACTCGATTTTCAGAAAATATATCCTGGAATTCATGTGAAACGTTAAAAAGTACGACGCTATTGCTTTCGTGACCTTGCGCATTAAATCGTTTGACGACCATGTCAATCTCACTTTGACAGTAGATATCTATTCGTTGAAGGATTCTTTATATAATTTATTGTCATTGTTTGATTGCCTTTATCACAATTCATTTTGCTAGGAGTAAGATTTGTTGGGAACGTATAATTTTATCGTATATTTTATATTTGAAGATCTTATATGCTTCATTATTTATTCGGAAACTTATCTCTAAAAACTAAGAATCTTATCTCTAAAATTTAATTGAGCTTTATATTGATTTAAGAAATTGCAACCTAACAAAATGTCACGATTAATATTTATAATTACAAGAAAAGTATTGATATTATTTATTGTAAACGTTAAACATGTTCGATATCGCTCTTTTTTACCCCCCACTGCTACAGAAACTGATACATCATTCACAATTAATAGTGGTCACTTTTCAGAATTGTTGATTTTGTCAAAATATATTTCCGAAATAGTAGATATTTCTCTTTTGCTATCAATCAAAATCTTAACATCGTATTACGCAACTCGCACTAGCACTTTCACTTGCACAAGAGGCATAACTATTTCATATACGAGTACATGGTGTTGATCAATTTCGCTTTCAGGTTTATTCAATACATTTTCCTGGCCACTACGAGTAATAAATTTTATAACATAGCTTATTTACATTTTTTCCTATTTTCTTTTGTTATATCTCATACCCACCTTGAACATTTTTATTTCTCTATTTGAACAAACCAATTTTCTGTTTGTATTATATTCTCCTTTCCTATTACCTTTTCCCTAATTAAATAATTCCTTCCTCCGTTTTCCTCCGAAAAAAAGGGGGTTGCAACACCCACGTCCCGCCCCAAAACCTTTTTTTTTTCCCCCAAAATGGGGACCCGGGGGGGGCAAAAAAAAGGGGGACAACTATAAAATACAAGGTTATAATAGAGTCTCGAACAATATTGTCTTGAGAACACCACGGAAAAAAAATACAGTCCCCTTTGAAAAAAAAAAGGCTTTAAATTCCCCCAAACCCCCCCATTTCTCCAGTTATACTTATTTCTCGCGCTATTATTTTTTAAAATCTATTTGACTGGCTATTCGTTTCATCTAACTTCATTCGATTCATCTGTAATCACGTAGTGAGACTTATCATATGGTATGACTCATCATAGGTCATATGACCTATATAACTTTTGTGACCAATCTGACCTTTATGACCTTTATGAGCAATATAGCCAGTGTTACATTTATGACTAATGTCGCTTTCACGACCTTTATGACGTATCTAAACGTATGACTAGATTGTTGTAGATGAAGTGAAAAAAGTCTTCGACACACCCAAAGTCTTGAACCCCCGATGTTTTGTATTAGTAAATAATTTTTTTTTAAAATATCGTATTTGTTTTTCAGTGTATGTCTTTTAAATGTATCTATTTTTTTGAATATATAGAGACATCCAAAAAAAACGTCATCAACTCTGGCTATGAACGAGAGAGATAGATATAGCGGTCATGTCTAAGCTTTTCGGTTATGTCAAACTTTTGACAATGTGATTGTCACAAGTTGTAAAATAAACAATAGCTGTCATATGATGTGACAGTTTTGACAAGTAAATAAGGTTATAAATTCGAATAAGAATAGAAATACGTCTTTTTTTTCTTGGCCAGCTTTGATGACGTTTTTTTTGGATGTCTCTATATCTTACACAAATTAACAAAACATATGTTTTAACAAAGTAAACTACAAATTAATAGTCAGTATGACCTCCCTTGTTTGTCAGTAACATGTTAACACGCCTGTGCATTGAGACGATCAAACGGTTGATAATTTCTTGAGGAATATTATTCCATTCCTCTATTGCTGCTGCAGTCAACTCTTCCGCATTTTGGGGTGGGTTCATGCGCTTGCGAATTGCTCTAGAAACAAAATCCTACATGTTATCAATGGGATTCATATCTGGGGAGTTAGCTGGCCAATCTAATCGTGTAATATCTCCCTGTTCAAGTACCTCTTGGACCGTTCTTGCGCGATGGTCAAGTACCTCTTGGGTCTTGCGTTGTTGTCCATGAAGATGAAATTGTCACCTAATTCGGCGCGTAGGGGATAAATACCATTATTTATCCTTTCAATATAAACTTGACTTGTCGATTATAAACTTGATGTCATATTCTGATTTATGGGAATTAATGGCGTACGGCGATTGAACATGATTCCTCCCCAAAACATTACTGTCCCACCATTGTAGGGAGCAACCTCACGGGGAAAATTTAATCTCTCTTGACGACCTGGCTCTTTCAGACCCTTTGCCTATTGTCATCACTCACTAGTCCAATTCTGGTTTCATCTGTGAATAATTTTTAATGAAATATCAAACAATTGTTGATTTCATCATCAGGAGATGATTAAAACTAATTATTGTAATGACTGTGAAAATTGTGATGACTGAGTTTTAATCATCTCCGAGTGAACTTTAATCATCTGAGAGCTTTTTTTAATAAAATGTTATTAATTTCTAATTGACGCTGTTAAAATAAAATTTTATTTTCGTCGGGTCCTATTGACCCAAACGTTACATAAGTATGTGAATATTAAAAATTTCAGAAAAAGGAACAAAAAAAATAAAAACAAACGTTAAAATAACATTATTGAGTTGTAAAACTAAGTCAATAAAATTTAGAATACTCAATTACTCTATGTAAGTGCAACAAGAAAAGAAAAATGATTTCAGGTCATATAGACCTGAACAGGACAACAGGGTTAAAAAAATGAGTTAAGCGATTTTGAAATTAAAAACTACTCCCAGTTTTATGTAGTTTTAATTAACATCGATTTTAAACATTTTGCCGATGAAATTAAAGTGGTTTATTATCTTTTTTTTACTCCATCTGACTACAACAACACTCTATTGTTACAACACTCTGTATTACAATACTGAATAAACTCTGAATTTTTTGAGAAGAATTTCTGACAAAAAGTTATTATATTGATTATTTATTTTTGGTTCTTCTTACTAAGAATGACGAATGAAAATTGTAAATTAAAATTGTAGAAAAAATATACTGTGTGTCCCATTTAAAAATACAATGTTCTTATTTATTTCTCAGGTCTAGTTGGCTATGGAAAAACATGAAAAATGTTCAAATACTCCAAATGTTCAGTCACAGAAGCAGTGAAAATCCAAAATAAGTATCTCTTTCCTTTTTAAATATTATTGCGTGTACCCTATTTTAGCAGACACCCGATATACCTAATTTATTTTTACTACCTTTTCATTTCGAACAAAAAATTTCAGTGGATATTTCTGAAAGGGCATGAAACGAATTTATTAGAAAACGTTCACTTCAGTTTTCTAATAACGCCTGCTACTGTATTTGACGCTAAATCACGCGTGATCTGATGACGCCACGTGACAGCTCCCCTCGAGCACCTTTCGGTTGCCACGGCGTCGTCGCCGTCATCGGCGTCGGTTTAATACCGGCTGGCAAGTCGCCCGCGACTAAATCGTCACAATTGATATAACTCCGGGCTGGTTTATTGAAATTTTAGATAATTGGCAGACGGGGAGCATTATAGCCTGCCTAGGATACACAAATGACTCGAGAAAAACCGTTCCGGTAAGCTGATCAGTCGCAAAGCCCGTTCCTCTCTCCTTTTGTTCAGTTTGATGAAGAATTACAGACAAAAGGGCAGGCTCAACATATTAAAAATTTGACAAGAATTACGTAATTAAAAACTTCTGCATCAATACCTAAAGAGTTTGAATACTTCGTCGCGTCGATTAGTTTGTACCCGTTTCTCTCTTCTTTTGTAGAGTTTAATGAAGAATTGCAGAGACACCCTTTTCTTAAACATTTCGCCCACCCTTTGGTGGGTGAAATGTTTAAAGAAGCATTAGTTACCATCACCGTCGCAAGAGAGTCATGTTTATAAATTTCCCGCGAATATTAAGATTCTTGTTTACGGTAATGAATTCCATCGAAATAAAGAAAACATAAAGCTTCAAAAGCAAAGGCAAGCACAAGAAGATAAAAAAGTCAAAAACCAGTACCAAAAAAGATAAAACGAAAATAAAAGGGAACAGCATAATGTATTCGACGAATATGACTGGTACTTAGTATGTGAAGAAAATGTAAAAAATATTCTTGCACTTAATGCAATAATAAGGATGTAAGGACGTTTTTTGACATGCTTTGTATGAACTTTCAAAACACAATTTTGAAAATTGTTGCCTTCAATTTATTATCATTGATCCAATTTGCTAATTCTCACAAGGACAGCAACTTTGTTGCAAAGCTAGATATCGTTCCTGGTAGCACACCACTAACGGCGTTAATGGTGGTAGTCCATTAGGCTCAATTGATATGAGAAATAAATCCAGTTCGTTGTATTACAACAACGAACGAGAGCCTCGGTCTTTTTTCTTGTCAAGAGAATAATATATAGAGCTGCCCTCTAGTGTGCATAAATCATAAATCGGACTCATTTACCAGTAAACGGGAATTACTTCTCATTATACTTGAAACTAACGGGCCTACCCGTTGGTGGTGCGCTACCAGGAACGACATCTAGCGGTTGCTGATCTCATCAGACCCGCTGGAACACGTCCAGTCCTATTCATGCACACTAGACGGCAGCCTTATGTGTCACCACTGTTATTCTCCTGGCGAGAAAATAAGCTGATACTCTCGTTAGATGTATCATACTTATGAGACCTAATAAGGTCGAAATTCAGAGATATGATTTCTGATGAAGTACACCAGTGAACGGAATTATTTATCAATTTACAACTTTAGTTGTACCATTTCTTTTTCGAAAATATGTACCGTTTTGGATAAACACAAAATTCAGAAAAATATTGATTATTTATCAAATGACCCCTTTTAAGTAAGCGAGTCTTAAAGGTAAGTTAAGCTTCTCTTTACTTTTGATAAGTCAGATGGACGATGAATAACCGGGCAGGTAAAACGATTACATTTGATAAAAATATTGTACTAAAGAAATATCTATGTTTTTATTGATAGTTTCGCATTGTACAGGTATTTCACAGAGTTGCAAATTGGTACTAAGGAGAGCGGATAGAATATTTGTTTTGGAAACAAAATTTAAAAAACAGAGATGGTGCCTATGCTACAACAATTCTGAAAATAATCTTCCCAGTTGGTTAAGAGGAAAAGGGGTTTAGCAACTTTTGTCTTACGGGAGAGAGCTTCTATTATCTACGTAACATATTACTTTTCTGGCTAGTAATTTCTATTCTAACACATATGTATATGCTTTTGATAAAGAATCGAGAAAATATGTTGTGGTAAGCTGATCAGTCGCAGAGCGTGCTTTTCTTTTGTTTTAATGAGTGTGATGGAGAAAAAACAAAAGGGCAGGTGAAATGATCCATGAAAATATTGTGCTAATGAGATACTTATTTTTTTATAATTGCGCATTGGAAATGTGTTACAAATGGTTGTATATTAAGACTAAGGACAGCGGGTAATATTCATGTTTTTGTAATAAAACTGTAAAAACAGAAATGGTAGGCATCCAATGTTACAGCAATTCTGGAAATAAATTTCCTATTAGTTAAGAGAAAAAGATGTTCACTTACTAATGCCGTACTGGAGAGAATCTAATGTTTGCAATTCATCACTTTTTTGTCTAACACAATCAATTCGACGACAAAAACATGTGTGCTCTTACGAAACAAGTTGATTGTAACGTAGGTACCTACATAAAAGGCGATTTAATTCTGCTTTTTCAAAAGTCACTAACAGAGTGACGGCTAAGCCTCATCTGATGGAATTAGCGTATCCGGAAGACCATATAAAGAAAAAGCAATTTTTTTGGCGTCTTGCTTGCAACAGTAATTCTGGGGTACACTGTACAAACAAAAATTAAACAGGTGCTCCAAGGTGTGTACCAATACAGGTGTATGCCAAGGAGGTGCATACATTTTCTATATAATAGAAATAATTTAAAGGAAATAATTTAACTGGTAGTACTGGAATATATTTCACAATAACTCCACAGGAAACAGAAGTTTTAATACATCACAAAATAAGTATATAAAAAGCTGATAGGATATGCATCTCATTCATACTTTTATCATGTTTCATGTGTTAAATTTGTCTAATTTTAATTAACTTTATGATGTTCAAACTACTTGACATACTTCTATTATCTAGACTAGAGACCAGCTTTCTATTAAAATCAGTTGACACAAGGTTCAATGACCAGATTAAAATTGTATTTTAAAATACTTGTACTTAGGTATTTACGTCTGTAGAATTGTTTTACATTTTACAAAATTTTTCTACGAGCATTTTGTTAATGATACAGTCTCTTTATTAAAATAAATTAAGTTATATTATAATTAAAATATAACTATATGGACGTAGGGATCTAGGGCCTCCTTTGAGTCCTCTAAATTTATCACAAAAATTCTAAATGTTACTAACAAAATTCCAAACTAAAACTGAATAGAATTTTAATTTGGACAGGTATGCATTTAAAATTATTAATTTGGTATAAAAAAATTGGTTTCATTGTGGAATAGTGCTGTAGTAATTAAAAAAAACTGTAAAATACACTTTTCTAAGAATATATTACAACAATATAACAATAAAAAAAATTATTGAAAACTGATTCACCTATATTTACTAGTCACTGCAATAGGGAACTAAATGAAAAATAAAAAAACGGAATGTTCTTTGTTATTCACTGCTCTAAACGCAAAATTTACACAATTACAATTCATAAGCGAGCGAGAAAAAATAGGCTATTTCCAGTTCATTGGCATTTTTGCTTTACATCAATGGCTCAAACACATATGACAGATATGCGTTTTATTTTTAGCATTTTTCCAAATAATTTTTGATAGCTCACCAACTAACCGTACTTTTCATTATTTATATATATTTTTTTTAACTCCCCGCCATGCCAGTCACAATATATCACATATGTATTTTTCTTACTACAACTCTACAAATAATTTTCCCATGCGAACATTATAGCGGATACTGTATACTGTTTTAATACAATTAAAACTAAAATTTCCAATTCGCCCCCTTCCTGGATAAAATACGCCCATGAATATCATTTTTTTTTTACTTTTATAAGTTTTGTTTTAAGGAACTAAACATTTTACAAAACAATCACAGTAAAACTATGATTTTATAATAGACTTTTGTATCTAAATGTATGTAAATTCATATGAAATATAATAGTGTATTATGGTCAACTTTTCATGGTTCAGTAAATAATACAAGTAAAAATGTATGTAAACTGTGATCGTGTAAAACAGTTACTATATGCGCCGGGCAAGCATTCCAACATTGCGTAGAAGACCATATTACGGAGGCGCATTTTGATTCTGTAAACTGAATCTCGACTGGAAACACGCCGAAAGTTGAAAGGGGCTGGACCGTTTAGGCCGGTGTGCAAACAGAGAAAGGAAGAGCCCGAGAATCTTGAGCAGACTCCCTAGGGGGAGATCAATACCATCGTTTTAGGACCTCGACCTATTTAACCGGTCTAAACTTGCTTTTTAGCGAAAGGCATTAGCATAACGTACAGAAGCGTGGATTTTTTTGTTCAACACAGGCAGTAGTCTTTCTAAAGGGAAGTCCTTCGAAATATTTTTTAAAAATGTAATTCTATAATTTTTAGGAATACATAAATGAATATTAATCTAAATATAATCAAAAGATATGATTCAAAAAGGTACTATGTAATCGAAAAATGGATTAAGCTGCAAAATTCGTAAAATGGTGTTAAAGATAGAACGATAGGCATGTTTAAATTATGATAAAATTTTGTATCATGTATTATTAACAGCGGCAATTAGATAATGAAAAGCCACATCAATTAGGGAAACAATGACCAAATTAATTGAAAATGAATTAGTATCAAAATTTGTATCACTTTGTTCGTATTCTTTTTGTTTAACCACAACGATTTATATTAATAGTTCGGAAAATAATAGTTAACGGTCTTTATTGTTATTCCGTAGCAATATTTTTATCTTGCCAATATTTACATTAAAATGGTACTCCATTTACCATATAAATACCAGGTTGTATATTTCGACAATGGTAATGGTGCCTAAGTAGTTTGCGAAAAATGTATATACAGGGTGCTTGACGGTGAATGGTCTAGTAAACATTTTGGGAGAACTACAAATAGTATGGGACTGAAAATTTGTATCCAAGGGCTTTCAAGGATTATTTTAAATTACACAATATATTTTTTATTCCATATTTGGTTTCTACTCATTAATTTTAAGTTACATAACAACCATTGTTTATCTCTAAAATGAACGGTTTTTATATATCTTTTTAGATATCTTGCTAGAAAATAAATAAATGATATGTTAATCCCCTAGAAAAAATTAATTAACAACTTTCGATGTGGTTAAACTCTACGGCTAATTTTTTTTAACATGTTAGTAAAGTTGAATTTGAACAATGTTGTGCTTATATTAAGTCGCTTATTTTAAATAAAACTTATTTTAAGATTATCTCTGTTTCCTCTTTTTCATCCTCTTTCTAGACATACTACAATTCCGTGTACCTAAACAGACATGGAAAAAATAAAGTCTTATTAATAAGTGTAACAATTTGATAAAAATAATAAATAAAAAAATAATGTGGTTATTGAAGAATGGCATCTGAATTACTGTTATATACTGTTAAATGTTACATCCTACTATATATATTCTCATTTAAGGCAGTAAAACAAAACGAACATCTCTTATTTATTGAAACAAACGAGCCTTATATTTGAGAAAACGATTAAAACAGTTAATATTATTTTTCTCATCAATACTCTTGTTGAGATTTCGCTCAACCATAGTAAAAAAATCCTATCTCTATTCTTGTGGCCGAAAAACTGACTTTAAGGTCAAGCCGCCACGCGCGCGCCGTAACATGGCAACAAAAAATAAATAAATAAATAGTTCGAGCTCTCAATGAAAAACATACTCGCATTCGCAAATTTGAGTTTTTCATTTTGTAATTTAAGTTATGTATGTGATAATTAGTGAGATGAAACAATAAAAATTGTTACTAAAATAAGAAGTGTTTATTCAACTCAACCAAACAAAATTGCCACTGACCAAGCTATAACTTGGCAGACCCTGGATATATATTGGAAGAAAGAACACTCCAACAACTCTGTAACGATATGCTTTCAAATATATTTTTTTCTTTTTCATTCCGTACCTTAAATCGTATAGTTATATTTAATTCAATCATTATCATTAAATAATAAGAAAAGTTCCTTACGAAGATTGTTTTTGTACTGTAAATGAATATTTGCTTTCTGATTTAGTTACTTCTTAAATTTACAAATCTCTTGTTAAACATCTACACAGATTTAAATTACAAATTATCAAATTAAAAAAAATAATTGTCTGCCCATAGTTTAAGTCACGGCCGTTTCTATATAAAAAATGGTTCTTTTGTTTCAAAAAAAAAATGCAAAATACGGTATACTTACTTGAATGAAATATATATAGGGAACTACAGTCCTGAAGGTTTCATTTTTCACTGTCAGGTTTCATTCATTCGCAAATTTCAAAGCTAAAAAAGTGAGAGCTAGTTTCAAAGTAAACTGATTAAAGGATAGGTAATTTTCTTTCGATGAAATTATTTGTTCCGGTGAAAAAGACTGACCATATACAACCTTCTAAAATGTCAAAATCTTATTTTTTAACACTAATTCTACGGGTATTATACGTATTTTCTGGCACCTTTGCTGTACGTGAAACTGTACAAAGACTTTTAGTACAGGCAAACTGAAAACGGTGGGGGAAGGGCGACTTTAAAGTAGAATTCGGTTTAATCGCATAATTTGATTCGAGAAAGCCCGACTTAATCCGTGATAATCCTAACATTAAAACCCTTCCGTTTTCTCAAACAGTCCTCCGTTTAGACTATTCCACTTGATAATGTCTTAAATTACAGTCTTCTCGAGTGTCGTCAAAGCTCCTGAGAAAAAAAACGCTATATAAACGCTTTTCGCAATTTAGGCCATCTGGTAGCCTGCTTGAAATGGTTTGTTTTGTTGTTTAATTCTTTTATTTGAAACCAACGGCTATACCTTGTCACCAAAAAGTAGTTTTTACAATACAAAAAGTCGAAATTTTTGTTTTATAAACCGAATTGTGTGTTTACTGTCAGCAGTATTATTTTAGGAAATGTGTCCTGCTGTCTGTGCACAGAGGGAGCCGGTATAATTAACATCAAAATCAGTGTTAAATTATAAATTATTTTCTTTTAACTTTAAACTCTATTTATTATATCGAATTTCGTATGTATGGTGATGAAACTACTAGACAAAAAAAGCATACGAATATGTGAATTAAATGACGATTTTCAACTATGCATGTCTTTAAATCTAGTTATTTCTTTTTCACTTAGATATGATACAAGAGGCTATTGTATTATTTGCTAAATACTCACGTAGAGTTCAACTTTGCATTAATAAATATCGTGTTGTATTAATATACATGTGTTTCTGCCGTTCAGTATTTTTTTTAAATTATAATTATATTCAGCGCTAAAAACTACAATTATTTACCAATCTAACCGAGAAAGCATAAGTTATAACAACAAAGTGAGCAATAGCCACAACATAAATTTCAACAACTTGGATAAAAAAAATCTAATTCATCCCAGCTTTGAGGGTTTCCATGCTAATTATGAGCGAATAGTAGTAGTTTTGTATAATATAATTTTCGGGCTAAATAATTAAGAACATACCAGTTTTGAGGCAGTAGATTCAAATTTTCTAAATTTCCATGTTAAAAGTCGAAACAGAAAGATTTACAAGGAAATCATATGGAGACATCCAAAAAAACATCATCAACTCTGGCTATGAACGAGAGAGATGGAAATAGCGGTCATGTCTAAGCTTTTCGGTTATGTCAAACTTTTGACAAGTGACTGTCACAATTTGTAAAATAAACAATGGCTGTCATATGATGTGACAGTCTTGACAAGTAAATAAGGTTATAAATTCGATTAAGAATAGAAATACGTATTTTTTTTTTCGGCCAACTTTGATGACGTTTTTTTTTTGGATGTCTCTATATTTTGATATGTTAATTATAGAATCCAAAAAAAGTCTCAAAGCGAGAAAAAGACGTATTTCTATTCCTAATGAATTTATAACCTTATTCACTTGTCAAGACGTCACATCATATGACACCATTTTTATTTTACAAATTGTAACCGCTTGTCAAAAGTTTGACATAACCGAAAAGCTTAGACATGGCAGCTATTTTCATCTCTCTCGTTCATAGCCAGAGTTGATGACATTTTTTTTGGATGTCTATATACTATCCTATACTAATATGTAAGAAATACTTAGGTACACGCATTATTTAAATAATTGTGAGCTCCACATGATCCGTTATAGGAAATGAAAGTTTAATTTTATGGAAGCCGTTTAAATCATAAGAATTATTCATACTTTTAGGAACATATTTGAGGACCCAACTTACAAAATAATATTTTATATACAGGGTCTTCCAGAATAATACGTAAAAGCCACAACTCATGTAAATATAAAAATAAAAATATTGAAGGACAATAGTCAACGAGACAATAATGGCGACGTCAATTTCTTATAGGAAAAGTGTTAGTCAGTATTAAAAATGCCGGCCACGGCCGTTTCCTTTAAATTGAAAATCAGTCTATAAATAGCGGAGAAGATTTTTTTTGTCTAATTAATATAAATTACTTAAAGTTTAGTAGACCGCACCAAATATGTACACATAAATGTATCAATATTATTATATTATAATATATATTATATATAAATGTATATTATAATATATATTATATATAATAGACAGTTGCTAAACACAAAATCAAAATATAAGTCTTTAGTTTATGTGCATTAACTATACCTATGTAAACTATGAATTTACTGGAAATAGATATTAATAATATTATTGACAATTATTTATAATAATACCTTATTTACACAAGGAATATGTAATTGACATGGTTTAAATTTTTGGCGAATGTAAAATATTATTTTTTTGTAGCAATAAACGTACATCATAGTTGTCATATATAAACTAGACTCAATTTTGACATTACATGTACCATTTGTTTATGATTTACTAAACCTTCTTATGTAAACGATAGTATTGCATACAAAAAACGAATTTAAAATATCTCCTCTAGGAATGGGCATATTTTCAATTTCAAAAAACCGTTCGATAAAGAGATGTATACCGAGAATAAAGAGATGTATGTATACATCAGGATGACAAAAATACGAGGTGTCATTTAAAAAAAAAGTTGTGGGTGGCACTGTGGTGGCGGCTTTACCGGGGGCGACATTTTTCTAATACTCCTCATCCAACAAACTGACGTTGCTTTTGTTGCACACTAATATCTTAATTAATTATAATATAGACGTTATGAATTTTTGATGATTATTTTGGGACACCATGTATACATAGCTCGAGAATGGCGTTTCCATAAAAATGTTGAGGTATCATTCCATGAGGCTGGTCGGTTGGTAACTTTTAATTAATTAATTAAATTCCTTGTCCCTGATGCCATTCCAAATTTTATTATTGGAATTTAACAACAAAAAAATATTATGTTACTACCTTGGGCGACTAGAATTTGGATGTATATAAAAAAAATTTAATTGCACAACGCCAGGCATCGCATCGCGACGCTTTGAACATTTTTTTCCAGAGTAATAAGTTATCAGCTACAATAAAGTAAAAAAAATCTTTGAGTACTCATATTTCGAGCGTCGAACATCAGATGCATTCCTCAAATTTGGTACTTTGGAGTTTCTGAGGACTCTTAACAAGAATACAGTATAAATTCTTACATAATAAAATCGCTTGAATGAATGAATACGAAAAGTGGGCGGGAAGACCCATGCACTTAGGCCGCCTGACGGGCCCATTGTGCACCCACATTCCATGAATGTTCACCCAGGTATGCCGACCTCTCTAGCAAAGGCGCATATTTTCCTGGGGTGAATACTCTTAACATCCTCTGGGTTCAGAACACAGCTCCCAAAGTGCCGTTCTCTGACCCTTGCAATTGCAGGGCAGTCTGTGAGGATGTGAGATGCATTCTCCTCATCCTCCATGCACCATCCACATTCAGGATCATCTATGACCCTTATCATGTGGAGGTGCATTTTAAGGTGACAGTGGCCTGTAAGGAGTCCTGTCACCGTTCTAATGTATCTTCGGTTCATACCCAGGAGACTTTGAGTTAATCTGAACGAAGGCCCAGTAATATGGGCCTTCGCCTGCCTCATACCCCGGGGCTTCTTGCCATGATTTTTCGAACTCCTTGTTTAGGAGCTCTTTCATGGTTGAAACCCCCATTGAATAGGGGACCCCTAATATAGGTTCAGGTCCTATGGGGTACCCTATTGATCCTAGTCTGGCCAGTCTGTCGGCCTCTTCATTTCCCGGGACACCTGAGTGTCCCGGTACCCATGTGAGTATCACTCTATTACAACTGGCCAGATCATTTAGAATCTTTTTACAGTCAAGGACGAGTCGCGATTTGACCTTGCTGGATTCAATAGCCATCAAGGCCGCTTGACTGTCCGTGCATATTTGAATCGTTCTCCTTTTTGGAGCCGTCTTTAGGATTTCCATCCCGCATGCTAGGATGGCATATATTTCCGCCTGGAAAACGCTAGCATATGACCCGAGGGCAAAAGATAATTTTGTCCTCGTGGTTTTGCCATATACTCCCGCTCCGGCCTTATCGCCAATTTTGGAGCCGTCTGTAAACCAGATGATTCCATTTTGGCATATAGTGTTATTTGTGTTATCCCAGTCATCCCTACTAGGGATTTGGATCCCTAGTTTTGGACTGGGACAAATGGTAGGCTCCACACTGTCCTGTAGCATAAGGAGTACTGGGCAGTTTTTGGTAGCCTTGTTCCATATTGTGGCGTGGCCAGTAGTTCCTGCCTATCCATGGCCAATCGGTCGTCTAACAAGGAGGCAGCCCCGTCAGAACCTCTATGGACCTACTTGGGGCTGTCCTCATTGCACTAGTGATGCCTAGACAGGCTAGTCTTTGAACTTTATCAAGTTGCTTTCTAGCCTTATCCGTTCTTGTTCCTGGCCACCAAACGATGGCACCATAGGTAATAACGGGGCGAACTATGGCCGTGTACATCCAATGAAGGATACACGCCCATATGGCTGAGGTAGCCTTCGTGGTGCGATTTGCTATATGCTCGTTCCAGTTCAACTTGGAGTCTATTGTGATATACTCCAAGGTACTTAGATGAGCTTATATAAATTTATAAAATCGCTTATACATTACAATAAAATTTGTTTTTAGTTAAACATTATTGGTTAAGTAGTTAAAGTTATAAAATTATTAGTTATTTAGTTAAAAATATTTTATTATATGAAGATATTATTTTATATGTACTAACATATACATATGTATATCACACAAATTTCAAAATAGTTTGTTTTATATAGATAAATTTAGAATAGATAAACGAGGTATGAGGGTGGGTTCATAAAAACTGAAACGCAGGATACCAGTACTAACGTTATTTTACCACCATTTACGCCCTCCTGAATGGGTGATTGTTTTTGTATAGGTACACATGAAGTTGAATTAACATGAAATTCTGGGATATCCTGCATGTATTTCTTCTGTTATAACCAGAAATACTTTTTTTATTTACCAAAAAATACACAAGTGTCCAGATACAACCCACTGAATTCTATCAATCAAATGAATGCAGGCAAATGGAAAATGTGTATGCAAATTAAATTTTGAGCTTCGCTTTACACCTACGTCAAACATTAAATGGTGTTTTAAATATTATTTTATTTTCATATTCGGATAAGCTTTTCAAATAGGGAAGAAGAAAATCTGTGTAAAGAATTTTCCAATAGAATATACAGTATGCCCACGGATAAGGTTTCCAAGAGAAAAAAAATCATTTCACAGCAAAAAAGTAATTCTTGACAAAAAGTTTTTCTTGTTTTTAGAATGAGATGAACATCGATAAATTTACAATTACATAGAAATGACCGATTTTTAAAAAAGTTGACCAAAACCAAAAAGCCTATGGCGGACTTGATGGAAATATTTTCAAGATGGTTGCAGTTCCGGTATAACCGGAAGTCGGCATCAATTTCCCTTAGACGGAATGGTACCTTTTTTATTCCTTATTTCGATTCTACATGTCATTTTAGGTCATTTTTAAGATTCCCAAATATTTCCGATGTTAGTTATTTCCAATTCTTTGAAATATGTCAACTATGTTAGTGCCATAACCTTTGAAACGATCAGTAGTGGTCATTTTAGAAAATTAGATATCGGTATTAGCATTGTGCTTAGTAGTACCCTAAAACTGTGCAGCAATGCTTTTATTACTTTTCAGTTATGTACAGGGTGTATAAATAGAACTACCTAATAAAATAGACCAAGCCAATTCAACTATCCAAACTCAATTTTTTTAAATGCGATGCTCCATATTTTATTTCACATTTTAATGTAGAATTAAATTCTCAATCCGTCTATATTAGCATTCCCTATACCTATATTTAATAGTCATTTAGTTATCTAGCGTTTTTTTTTTAAATTCGATTTTAACTTCCAACTAGGGATTTTAATTGGTGCCTTATTGCATCCGGCACCAATTTCAATCCGGTCGGATCCGGCCGAATTTCTATCGATCCGTATTGGTTCCATCAAAATTATTTTGCTTTTTCATTCCAAAATCAACTGTACAAAAGATGATCAAGTGAATGTATTACAAAGAAAAAAAAACGTTTATTTGTTATGATATCAACTTTATTTACACTGTTATAATTAATCAACATTTACGTATGAATCAACAATAAAAATTTAGTAGATATAGTGTAACTAGTTAAATTGTAATTGTTATATTAGTTTAGTAATAATTAGAAATGACGGGCGGTTAAGTTCAGTTTCACTTACTAGATTTCACAAATAACAACATCAATGATATCTTGTAATGTAACATACATTACATTATAAATCCATAAAAAAAAAATGTCGTCAAATCTGGCTCTGAACGAGAGATGGAAATAGCGGTTATGTTGAGGCTCAAAATGAAACTTTGTTGTTGTCAAACATTTGACAAGTTGCTGTCAGAATTGTAAAATAACTAATGACTGTCACATAATGTAACAGCCTTGAAAATTCAATAAGGTTATAAGATTAAAAATAGAAATACCTCTTTTTTTGCTCGTCCGACTTTGATGACTTTTTTTTTGGATGGCTCGTTATAAGTAACTTATATTAATTCTAACTAAAACCAAGCTTATCAACTGAGACCACAATAATTAGGTAATTTAGCGACGACAGGCAGTTTCATTCTTATAATTATGACAGTCACCAAAAATCTGTTTAATCAATGGCACAATTGTCACAATAATGAGTGGATAAACTTCTTTTTTAACATACTTACTTTAAATTATTATTTTAAGTAAAACAATAATAAAAAAATCACTTGGTTTTGAAAAAAATTATCTTAGAAAACAAATAGTGTTAATTTTATCATCTTCCAGTCGACTTCTTAAAGAGCTACAAATGTAACCAGCGGCTGAGAAGGCACTTTCTGCTTCTACTCGTACACTAGTCGGTTTTGTTGTCAACAAATTGTTTCATGTATTTTTTTTTAATTTACCGGATCCGGAGACCGGATCCGGCAAATCCGACCTAGATGTTGGTGGTGACCGGATCCGGTTTCGGATTGTCCTACAACCGTTCACACTCATAGTGTCACTGCCGTTTCGTTCCATGCATCTTAAGCGTATAATAAATTAATATCCATATTTGTCTTGATTGTTTACTTATATTGTCCAACACACAACGCACACTATATAACTCGATTCACTCGTGGATGACACAAATTATACTATTGTTTAAAAAATCAGTAACGGTAGCATTACCACAATCACTTCCATGGCATACTATTGAAAAGTGAAATGATTTATTAACGGTATAAGTGAATTTTAAAAAACGCTAAATGACTAAAAAAACTATTAAATATAGGTATAGCGGATGCTAATATAGATCGATACAGAACTTATTTCCTCATTAAAATGTGAAGTAAAATATAGGTCATTGTATTTACAAAATTTGAGTTTGGATGGTTTGAAGTTGGGAAAAATATTATTTCGATTTTAAACACCCTGTACATAATCGAGAAATAATAAAATCATTGTTGCATAGCTTTACGGATCTACTAACCACAATGATAATACCGATACTTAATTTTCCAAAGACATTACCATTACAGATAACAGTATTTAAATGCTAAGGCGCTAATGAACAAAATTTCAAAAAACTGGAAATAACTCAAAAACGGTAAAAGATAGGTATAGGAAAATCTCATGAAAATAAAATAACATGTGCGGGCGAAATGCATAAAAAATGTACCATTTCTTTTCTTCTGAAAGAACAATCTTGAAAATATTTTCATAAAGTCAACCATAACCCTACTAGCTTAAATCCAAATTTTCAAAATCAGTCACTTGGTCACAAATCCGGTCGGTAATTAGTGATTACCCTGTATGTACTGGGTATTTATCCAAAATGGGTAAGTTCAAAAATCGTAAAATGATAAAGAGTAGCTGTATGAGCTGTTTTTGTTTTAAAAATGTTAAAAAAGTTTATTACCTAAGACAACTTGCTTGAAATTAAAAAGGTTTTGTCTCAATCCCATTTGAGAATAAATTGGCCTACTTCGATTCATTTATATATAATATTTTTAAATAGTAACCTACCGCTAGAGTTGAATTCCTATGTTAAAAAAAAAAACAGAGACTCCGAACTTTAAAGTTTTTCTTTTCCCGGCCACCGAACATTACAGTAAGATTACCTACCTATGTTTCGTTCTACCTTAATTTTCGATAACAAACAGTAAAAATAAAAAAAATTATTTTGGTTTATGATCTTCTTTCACCGCGTAATTGAAAAGTATGGCCTATTAATGGCCAAAATAGAAAACCTTGTTAACGATACTATAAAAATGGAATATGTGAACTATGAAAAAATGTTCGATGCCTCGCGGCACCTGGCGTCATGCAGTTTTCTTTCTAGTAGGTATACATGCCAAATTCTGATCTCAAATGACAGAAATATAATATAATAGGTTTTCTCAGACTACAATTTCCTTTAACTAGACTCATTTACGAATAAAATGGGGTGGTCAGGATAAAAAAATCAAAAGGTACAGAAGAAAAGAGTAAATTTTTTAAAATGAGATTTTATTTTTAAAAATGAAAATAACAAAACAGGATGATCCTAAAAGGTCTAATTATATTTAGGCATATTAATGCTTGCAATTGGAAATAAAACAAATGTAGATATATACACTGCTACTCCAACACACTAACTTTTTTATCTACTAATAATAATTACTGAAATTACTGTGCATGAAAGAAACGTCAAAATAAATCAATTAACTGAAGTGTCACTGTCAAAGCCCACAGCCAATTCCGACTCATGTCCAGCACTAGGTTATTTTATAAAAAAAAATATATAACTTTTTGGCCGGATTTTGGGTCGACGGCGTCATTGGTCCGTACTTTTTCGAAAATGACGTTGGTAAGGCCATCACTGTCAATGGCGACCGGTACAGATCAATGATAACCAATTTCTTTTGGACCAAATTGAACGATATGAACGTGGACGATATATGGTTTCAGCAGGATGGCGCTACGTGCCACAGCGAACGCCACGATGGACATTCTGCATGAACGATTTGAGGGTATGGTTATCTCTGGCGGAGGTGACGTGAATTGGCCACCAAGATCGTGCGATTTAAGCCCGCTAGACTTTTTATTGCGGGGTTTTCTGAAGTCGCAGGTGAAATGCCAATAAGCCGCAATCGACTGATGCCCTCAAAGTGAACATAACCCAGGCCATCGCTCAAATTAGGCCGGATCTCTGTGGCAAAGTCATTGAAAATTGGACCTGTGGCATCTGTGCCACCGTAAGAAGGCGCGGTGGACACGATGTCATATTCCATACATAATGGCATACGTGGGTGTTTCAAATAAAAAATAATTTCGCTAATATCTCACACACAGCTTGTTTTATTCCATTTCAACATCGACCCACCCTTATTGGAAAACCTTTTACATATGTTCTTTTTAGGTATTCCCAAATATAACTGTTTCTTTCCGAAGAAGAAATAATGTGTTTATTTCCTTCTTTAGATAGTATGTGTAAACTTCAGTATTTGTAAAGTCGACATCGGCCGGTTGTGAAAAAGAACAAATGTTACACTTCTCGTTCTAACGACTAACGCAGGTAGTGAGAGGGCCGGTCGTATTTCCTCACTACCTTCAATGCGTATGCGATTGCTTCTTATATGTCGTCTCACTTCTGTTTGTCCTTTTTCATAACCGGCGGATGTCGGCTTTACACACACGGTATGTGTTTTCAAATAAACGATAAACTTTCAATCTCGATATAGTACACACAGAAAAAAAAATGTTTACGTTAACGAAAAATTACACACCTTCAGTGGCGGTGCGTGATATTTGAGTTAGCTATATCTTGAAAACGACGCATGGGACCCACTTCACTTTTTAGGTGATTTTAATTATAGAAGAAAGGAAAAATTTTAATTTTAGGAACAGTTTCCCAAAATTAAAATGGCCATAACTTTTGAAACAAAAATATTTTGTAACAAATCGAAAAACGTTTCCTTATATTAGATTATGAAAAAAAATATACTGCAAATATTCCACAGAGCGTTACTGAGAACCCAGGGACTGCTCCAGTGTTTTTGAAAATTTTTTCGCAAACTTTGCTGACGATTTTTTCACTATAAATCCTTTCTGTAAGAGGTGTATAGTCATCACCTAAAAAGTGAAGTGGGTCCCATGCGTCGTTTTCAAGATATGGCTAACTGAAATATCACGCACCGCCACTGCACACCTTACTATTTAAATTACAATTATTAACTATCACAAACTTAATTTCATAATAAAATATGACAAACATTTGCAAACATGCGAAAAGGGTTAATTTTCTATATTTTTGATGCGTTCCGTTTCGGCTAACTTTAATAATGCGTAAATAAATACTTAGCTAATGAAAAAATTTAGTTACCTAGAATAAAATATATTTTAATCTAAGGCTACATGAGTCTACTGTTTTAAATGCTAAAATTATCTTGTTTTCAACCAGGAGCACCTCAAAGAGAAAACAAATTTGGATGATTCGAAATAAAATTTCAAAAGTTGTACTGCAGAAGAAGGTGTTTAGCAAATTTCTTGGTTTATTGTAACTTCAAATACGGCATAAATATCTTCTTTTTATAAGCTTTTATTTAACTTGCATTGTTTGTATATAGGGTGATTGATTGAAATCATTCATTAAAAGTATTGGGGCTTGTAGAAATGACTGATTCTTGAAAAATTGTACCTAAACTAATAGGTCTATGGCAAACTTGATGAAAATATTTTCAAGATGGCTACACTTCCGTTTATACGAGTACATATACCTATATTCAGTTATTTAACGTTTTTTTTTTTAAATATGCTTATAACTTCTAACAAATCGTTTGATATTCACTACCAAGGAAATCATGGAAAGGATATTATTAATGATGCTATTGTTACTATTAATGCTGATAATTACTATGTTTTTCATATTTTCTCTATTTTTAATCGTTATTATTAAAATAGTTTCATTTTATCTTAACAAATGCAAAAAGTTAATGAATTACATTTCGAAGGTAGGCATGGCCTAACATTAGGTCACAGAAGCCACTATCCAATAATATCATTTTTAATCATAAACACACCTACTCACTATGTTACTAACCGGTAACTTCAGTGAAGGCATATTGTATATTCTGTGACTGGGTAAAGTGAAATTTATCTACTAATATCTATAAAATACATGTAGTATAACGAAAAACTTGTATAATATTTCAATCATATTTTAACGTTTTAAATAATAGACACTTAATGTAATGTTCCTAAAAAAGTTCACAGTCATAGTGTCTGCCGTTTTGTTCCATGCATCTTAAGTATATAATAAATTAATATTCAAAATGTCAAGTTATTTATTAAAAGTTATAAGTGAATTTTAAACACCCTGTACATAATTGAGAAATAATAAAAGCATTGTTGCATAGCTTTAAGGTTCTATTAATACAATGGTAATACCGGTACTTGATTTTCTAAAATGACCACTACAGATAGTTTCAAATATTATGGCGTTAATGAACAAAATTTCAAAAAAACGGCAATAACCCAAAAACGGTAAGCGATAGGTATAGGGAAATTTCATTAGAATCTTCCGAAAATAATAAATTTTGTACCATTCTATTTAAAATAAGGTAGTTGATGCCGTCTTCCGGTATAACAGCAGAATTCCGGAAGTGCAGCCATGTTGAAAATATTTCATCAAGTCCGGCATAGGCTTATTGACTTGAGTCCAAATTTTCAAAAATCGGTCATTTCTACAACCCCTAATACTTTTAACAAATGGTTTTGATCAATTACCCTGTATATATGCATGTATGTACACTATGTTTAGTTAGTAAAAGTTTTCAACTGTCAATTTTCAAACAGTTTCCGTCATCAGAAAAATATGAAATTTGGTACACTTATGTAAACCCGATGACAATTAAATATAGTATACTAGCGACCCGCCCCGGCTTCGCACGGGTGCACGCGGACTTTTTTGTAGACCTTTTTAAGATGTACAATACTGTAGTACATTATTTTGATCTATCTCGTAGGGTTCAGCCAGCGTTTGCAATATAAGCGCAAAAACATGTGTTTATTTACGACATCACATTAGAAACCTCTAAAATTATCAGTGTTTCTCTACTATATTATGCATGTATTATACATATAAACCCTCCACTTGAATCACTCTATCTATTAAAAAAAACCGCATCAAAATCCGTTGCGTAGTTTTAAATATCTAAGCATACATAGGGACAGACAGACAGCGGGAAGCGACTTTGTTTTATACTGTTATTACTAGCGACCCGCCCCGGCTTCGCCCGGTTTACGACATCACATTAGAAACCTCTAAAATTATAAGTGTTTCTCTACTATATTATGCATGTATTATATATATAAACCTTCCTCTTGAATCACTCTATCTATTAAAAAAAAACCGCATCAAAATCCGTTGCGTAGTTTTAAAGATCTAAGCATACATAGGGACAGACAGCGGGAAGCGACTTTGTTTTATACTATGTTATGATTATGATATTATTATATTATGATATGTACATTTGTACATACAGTGAGGTCTATAATAAGTAACGGATAAATTCATTAACTACGTCATTTACAATTTATGAGTAAAATCCTGAAACACGTCAATGTTTAATTCTAGAATGACATTTTTTGAGCATAATTTTATACCTCCCCCTCCAACCCCCTTGGAGTGACAGCTACCCCTTTAAAATTTTTAAATGGAACAAGGGTGCGTGTGATAGCTCATTTGAAAGGGTTATTCATTCTCCATCCAGCAACATAAGATTTTTTTATTTTCTATAATTTTTTTATTGAAAAATATTACATTTTTAATGTTACTAAGTAAAGAAACTAACATGAAACAGAACAGAAGAACAGTTTTAATCAAATGTTCAAACTGGGCGCCCGTTGCTTCTTGACAATAATGGAGGCGTTACTGAAATTCTTTTAAAACATTTTGTATTGTTTCCGGGGTGATTTGATTAATTTCTTGCCTTATTCTGTCTTTTAAATCTTCTACGTTATTTGGTCTGTTGAAGTTGACTTTCGATTTTAAGTAACCCCATAAAAAATAGTCAAGCGGGGTCAAATCGGGAGAACGAGCAGGCTACTCAATTTCACCGCGTCTACCGATGCATCTATTGGGAAAAACTTGATTCAGATAGGCTCTTACTTCCAATGAAAAATGTGGTGTAGCTCCGTCCTGCTGAAACCAAATATTTATATCAATTTCATTGAGGTTGTCATCATCTGGAAAAAGCATTCTTAAGTCTGGAACTAAAAAAATTTTGCAAGAAATCCAAGTAACGCGCGCCAGTTAATATGCCATCAAAGAAATATGGTCCGATAATTTTAGAATTTGTAATTCCAGCCCAAACGTTCACTTTCTTAGGATATTGAGTATTGGCCTCCATCATCCAATGTGGATTTTCTGTACTCCAGTATCTACAGTTCTGTTTGTTGACTGTTCCATTTAAGATGAATGTTGCTTCATTAGAAAAAAGAATGATTTTTATAAATAAAGGATTATCTTGGTATCTATTTGCCATGAATCGCAAAATTTTTTTTAGTTTTTTAGACGACGCAATATGGACGTTTTACTAACATCATTATCGGCGGCAACTTGTCTTGTAGGTTTATGTGGATTATCTGGAATATCTAACAATATATCCAATTTCTGTTCATCGTCTAAAATGCGTTTCCTACCAGATTTAGGAATATCTGTGACATTTCCAAATTCACGAAATTTGTTTTCTATTTTTTTACTTCTTTCTTTTTGTTGGGTATTTTGCGCTGCGTATCAGGGAAACCGATACATTTGAGTTGAATGTTTACACAAAATTAACTAAAAAACGTCAGATTTGACAGATATTTGGTACATAGGCACTTGACTGTATATATTTCATAATAATAATAATTTTGAAATTATCAAATTTAATTTTCTTGATTAAAAATATACAAAATTAAAAAAACCTTGTATTGCTGGATACATAACTAAGAACCCTTTCAAATGAGCTATCACACGCACCCTAATTCCATTTAAAAATTGTAAAGGGGTAGCTGTCACTAAAAGGGGGTTAGAGGGGAAGGTATAAAATTATGCTAAAAGAATGTCATTCTAGAATTAAAAATTGACGTGTTTCAGGAGTTTACTCATAAATTGTAAATTATGCAGATAATGAATTTATCCGTTACTTATGGACCTCACTGTATATTTAGTATTATTCTATATCGAATATGGCGGACGCCTCAAAATGGCGTGTTACGTTTTTCTTCACGACCTACTTCACATGGATATCAAATAAAATGGTTTGACGAGTACAATACGATAAGCTGCGTGACGTCATTTTAGATCCAATATGGCGGATTCCCCAAGATGAAGAATTACCTATTTCTTCACAATAATAATTATACAGAGATTCACTTGTCATTGTTTTTTAATTTTTTACTTTTTAGTTCAGCGTTTTTGATTTACATTTTTTTAATTTGTTCTATTCTTGAATTAGATTATCGTTGAAATCTGACGTAATGAAATTATTTAAGTGATGATTTTGTTTTTAACATTTTTTAACAACAAAATTTTCTTAGATCATCTACTCGTACTCCAATTTTTTGGTATAAAACTTACTAGGCCTACGTACTCATGATTTTTAAGCTTATTTCAGTAGGTACCGAAAACCGATTTTGAATGGAATATGCCCGTTGGAAGACGCAAATCCGTGAAATCGATTCGTTTCCAAAGCTTCCATTCGGCAGTAAATTATACACGGGTGGTTTGCTTGATTTAAATCTGCGCCTAGGACTCTCTTGCATCGTCGATGATGGATTTGCATGTAGGCCGTTTTTCAATACTACTTTATTTTTCGCTATGTGGGTAGCACATATTTCGATGTCGAACAGCACGAATTTATAAATTAATGTTATTTAGGATATCTTTCTCGTATCGTTCATCAGGAAGCGTGGGACCCATATTGTATAATAGGGGGTGACTGTTAAACCTTTATAAAATGCTATTATAATTAAAAAAAATAAACTTGCCTAAAAAGTATCTGCCCCTCAGAACATTTTATAAACAGCTTCCAATAGTTTTTTTAAATCACCATTTTTTTTAATTCTATTTTTATTGTACTAATGGTGGTAGTATGTTATCAGGTAAGTATAGTGGCATTCTAAATAAAATGAAAAGTGTCACCATTTGATATCCTGTCATAGATAGCTGTTTCTAATCAGGAGGCACATTATTTGTTCTGGACACTAAACAATGTTCTGCTTTTTGTTACTTTAGCACACTACACTGACGCGTGAGACTCCTTCGCTAAAGTTATCTAAAAGCTGGGTGACCCCAGTGTTATCATGTTGGTGAAGTCTCACTTCTTGCGACCTTCGCAACATACCTATTCTATCTCAAAGTCCCTAATGAGATCTTCGTTATGTATATATAAGAATGAGTTACGATGCCCTTTAGATCCTTATTTTGAAGTTTGGATTATTTTTGCATTGGTATTTTTGGTACACCTGCAGAATTGTATGCCGTATGTCCATATTCGTTTCAGTATTTGCTTATAAAGGGTAATCTTATTATGCGTTGATAAAACTGAGTATATTCCCAGGAGTCAGTACTTTCTTTAAATCGGATACCTAGTTGTTCGGGTGAGGTAAACATTTTTTGAATTTTTTGTGTAAGTTCAGTTTATTTTTTTGCTACATTTTTTTTCCATTTAGGTATAGTAATAACCCTCTACATCTGAGGTAGCTCTCATGTTCCATTATGAAGACACGATTATTTCAAATTGCATCAGTCACCATCGGGTATCATGACATGATAATATTAATAATTTACTGAAGGTACATTAGGAGTGATACAGTAATGTGTACATTTTTTCACCTTAAGCTTGTCTTGTTTTCCTTAAAAAAAGGATAATTTCTCACCACGTTCTTTATAACATACTAGAATCTGTCAGCTACTGATGTTCTTGCAACACACTTGCAAGAATTGTAATGTGTACGTACTTATTGTGGCGAAAACACCAGTAGGATGCATTGCCGACCGGCCAAAAGTACAGCAGAACTCACCGACACCGCACTGCGTTAGCCTCCACAAACTTCGACCCCTTTCGAGACGTACCGCGAGCGTCGATCTGGACGCTCTGAGTGCATCTACACAAGGCTAGCAGCTGCTGGCACATACGCGATCCTTCTACAGGGGTATATGAGAGGCATATCGACGTGGGATTTTTTTAGTCTATCTTTGAACGTGCGTCGCGGTCTTCGTAAGATAACCAAATATAAATTGTATAAAATAAATTAGTATTAGTAGTCCGTGTTTATATTCTTAGTTAAATAAATAGTGTTAGCTGAAAGTGCGAGTTTAATTTTTCACACCTTACGAACCGGTAGTGAATAAAACGTTACATTGGCGTCAGGTGTGGGTGTAAAAAAAACTAAACAATTAAAACATTTAAATAAATAATTTCGCGATACTTAAATTAAGTGAAATGGCTTCTAAGCAAGTTTTATTAAAGGACCTTAAAGTGGCGGATTTGAGAAGGGAACTCGAAGAACGGGAGTGCAAGACAGGGAAAAAGGCCGATCAGCAAAATATACATAGAGAAGCTCTGGAAAATGAAGTTGAAAATCCCGATACACACTTATTCGAAATTGCTGGTGACATAAATTCCGCGTTGCAAAAATTAATGGATAATTCTGGAAGTTTGGAGAAAAAATTATTGGAGACCTGAAAATTTGGAGGTTACTAAGTGGAGAAGTTACTCGAATATTCGACAAATTCAGAAGAGAAACTTCTAGAGAATTCCACTAAAATGCAACAGAAATCAGAGGAAACGTCTGGAAACATAAGAGGGCTGGAGCAAAAACTTATAGAAAACTCTACTAACCTGGAGCAAAAATTGTCGGAAAACTCGGTAAAATTAGAATAAAAGTTGATTGAAATTAGATTGGATCAGAAACTACAAGAAAATTCTAGTTGCCTCCAGAAACAAATGGGCGAATATGTGGACGAAAAATTTGGGGAAATGGAAAATAAGTTAGTTACCGTAGAAGAAACCGTAGTAAACCCGAGTTGAGCAGTCACATGGAAATTTCAAAAATTCGCATGAAACCACCACAGTTTGATGGTAAGAGTTCCTGGGTTAATTATCTACGAAAATTTGAGGGTACAGCGAAGGCAAATGGTTGGTAGTTGGCAGAGAAGGCTACAGCGCTGACGTTGGCACTACGCGGAGATGCCACGGATATATTACAGACGCTTTCGCTTGAAGAACAAGAGCATTACCATCAATTAGTCCGACACCTGGAAATGCGATATGGTCAGTCCCATCTCGAGCATTTCTATCACTCGCAGTTGAAGAACCGCTGTCAGAAAAATAATGAATCACTGCAGGAATTTGAAGCGGACATAGCGATAATAATAAATAATAATAATAATAATAATAATAATAAATTTGAAGCGGTTAGTTCGTTTGGCATATTCATCTATGCCGGAGACCGTTATGGAACGATTAGCCGTGCAGGCATTTTTAGATGGTCTGCGTGATACTGAGACCCGTCAAGCTCTCCGACTTTCGCTCGTCCCAGCAAGTTGGTGGATGCTTTGGCGCGAGCTTTGGAATTCGAAACCGCTAAACAAAGTTGCAGAGGTCAAGCTAAGATCCGTAAGATGGAGGAAGATGTTGAAGAAGGAACATGCAATGAAGCAGAAATTAGGCGAGTCGTCGAGAACATATTGTATAAGCGGCAAATTCGGTGTTGGCATTGCGGTAAGCTAGGACATATCCGTAGTCGCTGCCCTAGAAACAAGGAAACATCACCCTCGTCGGAAAACTAAAAGAGGTTGGCCGTAAGGAGCAATCGTCAACCTCTAAGAAGCAAGACCTAAGGAAAGTAGCTCATGTCGCATCTCTTCAATATCTGTTTAATTGTGTTTTTGTGGATGGACTAGTCGATGGAAACGAATGAATGCTCCTATTAGATACAGGTGCGACGAAAATTATCATTAGACCAGATATTGTTGGAGCGGCGGCAAGAATTACACCGACCAACTGGCGACTACGTACTGCAACCGGAGATCCCGCTACCATTTGCGGTGAGACCAATGTCACCATTGTTATTGGAAATCTCCTGATGAACGAACATCGAGCACTGGTAGCCGAAATGGATGAACTTATTTTTGGAATGGACGTTATGAACACCTGAATTTTTTGATTTGAACTGGATTTCAAGAATAGTGTTTTGAAAATAAATGGTGAGGAAATTGTACTACAGCGAAAGACGGAGGAAACAGTTCGAGATGTCCTGGTAGAGAATACGGCAGTGCCAGAACGAACTGAGATGATCTGGGATGCTCGTTTGGACCAGTAGCAAGGGGAATTGTTGTAAGAAAAGCTCTGTTGCTGACCGAGAAAACAGTTCTGGTGAGAATAATGAACCTTAATCATCACCCAGTAAATCTAAGAAAATGAATTGTTTTAGGGTACTGTTCTTCGGTTTCCTCCGTCATTCGAAAATTAGATACTCAAGAAAATTTCGTTAGAAAGATTACAGGCAAGTTAGCAAACCTCCTATCATCTTCCTCAATATCCTTAAGAAGTGATCAAACGACGAAACTAAGGAGTCTTATTACTAAGTACGCAGACATTTTCGATAATGGGCAAGGAGGAAAGGGCAGGACAAATGTAATCCGACACAAAATCGGCAGGCGACGCTCGGCCCATCCGACAAACAGCAAGAAGACCACTAGCCAAATGCGAGGAAGCCGATAAAATCGTGCAGGACATGGAAAAAGATGGGGTCATTGAACCATCTAATAGTCCGTGGGCTTCACCGATAGTATTGGTAAAGAAGAAGCTCAACCAGATTTTCTGTGGATTGCCGTCAATTAAACAACGTGACAAAGAAAGATAGCTAGCTATCCATTGCCTAGAATCGATGACACCTTAGATCCTCTATCCGGATCAAAGATTTTCTCAACCCTAGATTTGAAACAGATAAAGGAAATAAATACATCGTCGTCGTGATGGATTATTTTAGCAAATGGGTAGAAGCGTATGCCCTTCCAAACCAAGAAGCTTCTACTGTGGCAGACGCTCTCATCCAGGACTGGATTGCCGATTTGGTGTACCGCTGGAATTACACTCGGACCAGGGAAGATATTTCGAGTCGACTCTATTTCAGAATGTCTGCCGCACACTCAACATCTGTAAGACGAGGACAACAGCACTGCACCCGCAGTCGGATGGAATGGTGGAGTGAATGAATAGGATCATCAAACGGTACTTATCCAAAGTAGTCTCCGACCACCAGAGGGACTGGGATCAGTTTCTCCACCTGTTCCTGTTAGCCTACCCGTTGTCAGTCCACGAAACAGAGGGGCAAACACCTGCAAGTATCGTAATGGGCCGTGAACTGCGTCTACCCTGTGACCTGAAGTTCGGCTGTACACCAGGGGACGACGTGGCTGGTGAGGACTACGTCAGTACTCTACGTCAAAGAATGGACGACATCCACGAACTTGTCCGTTCGAGTATATAGGGTGCCAGCGACCGCATGAAGGAGACCTACGACATCAACGCCAACGATGGGAGGTAACAGCCCGGCAACCAAGTCTGGTTATATAACCCACAACGTCGTCGTTGGTTATTTCCAAAACTTCAAAGCTCCTGGGAAGGTCTGTATGAGGTCGTCACCCGGATTAACGATGTCGTCTACCGGATCCAGAAATTACCAAGAGGGAAACCCATGGTGGTCCACTTCAACCGTTTAACTCCTTTCGCCGGAAACAATGACGAACAAGCTGAAGCTAGAATGCGACACGTCAGTCCGCCAGACAGCGAGCTCTCTTTTGAGGAATTCATGTTGCTTTATTTCAACGGCCAGAAAGCTCGCTACGGTATAACGGGAGAAGAACCACTTGACCTGTTCCAGGTTCCTGCTGACTTCTGTCTTGCCCACTGTGTAGCAGCAGATCTCCGAATGTCCCGAGGGATTGCACTTACCTTCAAGAAGGCGTTTGGATTATCTTCAAGAAGGCGTAGGAGTTACGCAGAGAAAGACCAGAGGTTGAACGAGTCCTTCAAATCACGGTGGCCCAGCAAGAAAAAGAGAGGTCCGTCTTTTATTTGGTGACCAAGCAGACCACAAACCAACTTATCAAAATGTCTGGGACACACTAGTCGAATTGAGGGATGTGTTCTTGTCCCAGAATATAGGCAGTTTGGCGATACCGAAGATAACCAGCTTACTAGATGGCCTGGATTTGATTTTGATATGAAGTATGCTGGAAGTTCTTTTTCAGTTTCCATTCGTTTATTCTACCGGACGTCCCGACGCAAGAATGGGCAGGTATCGTCATGGATCAGAGGACGATGGTAAAATTCGGGACGAAATGTCTTTAAGGAGGGGGCAGTGTGGCGAAAACACCAGTAGGATGCATTGCCGGCCGGCCAAGAGTACAGCAGAACTCACCGACACGTCACCGCATTGCGTAAGTCTCCACAAACTTCGACCCGTTTCGAGACGTACCGCTAGCGTCGATCTGGACACTCTGGGTGCATCTACACAAGGCTAGCGGCTGATGGCACATACGCGATCCTTCTTTAGGGGTAGAAGTTTTTTAGTCTATCTTTGAACGTGCGTCGCGGTCTTCGTAAGGTAACCGAATATAAATTGTATAAAATTAATTAGTATTAGTAGTAAGTGTTTAGTCCATCTTTATATTCTTAGTTAAATAAATAGTGTTAGTTGAAAGTGCGAATTTAATTTTTCACACCTTACGAATCCGTAGTGAATAAAACGTTACAAAATTGTAAAGGTTTTGAATGTCCCAAAAAAAATACACAATGAGGAAAAATGTATTAAGAGGTTTTTACTTTTATTCGTATAAAAGTAAAAACCATTTAATTGACTGATAAAATTTAATTTAATGTGATATAATCTTTATAAGAAATGAGCTCCATCAGATTTCGAAAAATATTTCAAAATATCAGTCATCAATAAAGATCACGCTAAATGCAATATATAGATCAATCTCAATTTTTTAGATTTTTAATTGTAATCCATCTTTTTTTTTACTTTGTTTTATTTTTGTTTTTTTTTTTTTTTTTTTTTTTGAAAAACGTATTCGCACATACAAGGCGAAACAAACATACATTAACATTTTATCCAAATTAATGTTTTATCTCAATAACGGAATAATGTAGGAATTTTAGATTTCGTGTGTCTTTTACTAACAAAAGGGCATCTTAAGGTAACATTTTTATTTTTCCTTTGCACCCGCATGGGGTTGAAACAAGTAACCCCTATTCATATTCAATCATAACTTTTTTCTGGGTTGATTTATAATATTACAAAAATATATATAGCACGATTATTTTAAAAACTTTTCCACCTCTTTCTATTTTCTCGAACATGCAACGGTTATTAAGATAAAAAAAAATCGTTTTATTGTCCTATTTAAATCCTCTTTTAAATGCACTTTTTTGGCAACTTACATTTTCCGATATAAGTTAGTAAGTTAGTTGTGTGTAGTTCAATTAATACTTCTGTACTGTTGCAAAAAAAATCTAAGAATATGAATAACGCGTTTGAAATACACACAACCAACTTCCTTATTTACATTGTACAAAATAGCGACACATTCCTACTAGTCGAAAAAGTGTATATGTGAGACACCCTGTAAAATCTGTAGAATACAACCTTTGAAAGTTTTAACATAATTATGGGACACACTGTATACAGTATTACATAAACTTCGTTTCATATGAGAATATTTTTTCCTAACCGATTAAAGACTTTGGTTTTACTGTTAATTTTTGCTTAAAACATTATACCAAATTACATTAACGTGCATAGTCATATGCTTTTAAACTGTCAAATTTGTAGTTTTTCCTATTCGTTTTTTTAATCGTTTAAATTCGTAACTTTAGCATATAAACATATAAAAAAAAACAGTATTTAGAACTATTCGTGATAAAAATAGATTGGAAAGATATGTAAATTTAGTATAAAGGAATATCTAATTTTGCACTGATTTGATAAAATTTGACAAACGCAGAAATAGTTTTAAAAAAAATATAGCTATATTATAGCTTACAGTCTAGTATAAAAAAATGGAAAAAAGGTAAATTTGTACTAGACACTTGAAAATTTGTGCATGTAGAAAATCCAAAATGAAACAACTTTGTCCTTTGACATTTTTCAAAATTTTAAAAAAATTCAATTTTTTCTAATTATTTGAAAAAATGTCAAATTTGACATTTTAATAGGCACGCGACTACTCACTTGCATCTCATTGGCATTGGCATAACGTTTTAAGCAAGCAAAAAACTAACAGCAAAAACAAAACTTTCCTTAACCGATTAGGAAAACATTTTCCCATAGCATTCGAACTTTATGTGTGACACTGTATATAACATTACACCCCTTTCATATTATAATAAAAAACAATTACCTAGTCTACATTATTAAAAAAAATAACTGTTTATAAAAAAAGGTTTTGTCAAAATATTCAGAAAATTTAATAACAAATGATAGTAATTATTATAATTGTAATCGGTGAATTTGAAATTAATTTTTGATATACCTATTTACTGTGAATATATCAAATATTCATTGTAAATAAAGTAAAATTGTGGGTTTTAATAATGAATTGATTCAAACTTGGATCTCATAAACAGACAATATATTTTGCTTACAAGTTAGACAATGTATTATTGTAGCATCTATTGTCGAGTAGCATAACTACTACATATGTATACTTTGTGCATCTCTATTTGTCCTCTCATCACATTGCCCTTTAAGTGTTTCAGAAGAGGTGGCGCTCTCAAAACTTATATAACTTTCTTGTAATCTTCGGAATTAATTTTTTGGAAACAATTTTTGCACAATCTATCCCAATGTACGATAATTTTGATTTAATCAACATCCTATTTGTAATCAAACTAAATAAGTTTTTAAAGAATATACCTAATGTGAGTAAAATAGTTCTTACTACGCCCATGGGCAGAAGGTCAAATTTAGTGATAAAGTTTGTTTTAATCTCGTCATTAGTGTCTAATGTTTAACCGTAAGTTATTTACAGTTCTATTAGAACGAAAATCTAGATACAACTCAATCAGCCTATTATTAAAAAGGCCAATGTCACATAAAGATTTAAAGGAAATATTTCTGAAAGCAGTGGAATCTGTACAACCACGAACATTGATCGATAATGAAGTGAAGCTGCAGTCTCGCCATCTCTTAGTGAGAGAGCAAAGGTATCCGCTCCACAAACCCTGTTATATGGTAGGTTTCGGCAAGGCGGTGCTAAGCATGGCTACCGCGATGGAGCGTGTTTTAGGTGATCACCTAAAGAAGGGGGTAGTAACAGTACCAGTGGGAATCTTTGAGAAGTATGAAAAACCATGTGGATCCAAAATAGAATATATCGAAGGGGCGAAAAACAATTTGCCCGATAAAAATGCGGAAAGGGGAGCTCTGATGATTAAGAGTTTGGCTGAGCGGTTGTCCGTGGATGATTTGCTAATAGTACTGATTTCAGGTAAGTAGGTATATCACAAAAGATGGAATTACATTTTTTTTATTGAATCGATACAGTCAATGTAAAAATAAGAGTTGGTTAAACTTACTTAAATTTAATTTAAAAGATTTTGGAAGGGAATAGGCCACGCCTTGAGTCGCCTATAGCTGAACTAGCTATAAATTAACTCTAGCGTCATGTGAGGGATACAGTTAATGATGCACAGTTTGAACTCACAATATACAGGGTGTTCCACCTAAGGCGGATTCATCCATAACTCTGTTATTAGAAATTTAACAAAAAAGTGCTTTGGGTGGTAGTTGTCTGGAATAATTGTGCATATGAGGAAAATATTTTCAATTATATAGGGTGCTCCGTTTATTCTGCACGCCACCTAACTAAGCATTTTTTTGATTCCCGTTTAATTCTATGTCGACTTTGTTAAGGGTTCCCTATACCTATCTCTTAAAGTTTTTGAGATATTCAACTGTCTTTGAAAACTGTCGATTTCAGCTCTTTGAATGAGGCCCAATAGCATTTAAACCATGAAAGATAGAAACCTGCGGTTTGGACGATTAAATTTAGCACGAATTACCCTATCTTTTTCACTATGGGTAAAATTCAGAGCCGGAACTATCGGACCCTACATTTGACAATTTTAAAACGTAAATACAATTTTTTGTTTCATATGACATGGCCCATATTAAACAGTGCCGTTGGATGCGAAATTAAATGCCCTTTCTACTGATATCAGGTTATCAATACTTATATCCAACAGTTTTCCAAGAATATTCGATTCTTCCTAAAGTTTGCAAAAATCGGATGTCTACAGCGTCACGTAGGCGTTGCAATTGCGTTGCTTATTGCACTATTTGACGTATAAGCCAAACTAAACGTCACTTTAGAGTTGACTAGCTTTGACTTGTTATTTTACTGTGAAAACGTGTTAAAGTGTATCATAATATTTGTGTATCAATGTCGCTGACGCAGTAAGAAATGGTTGATATGGTTTTTGTTATTGGTGCTTGCCACCGAAATCCGTTATTGGCATCAAGAGTTTATGCACAACGCTATCCGGACATTCTTTTCAAAAACGAATCCACATGTGTATTAACCAAAACGGAGAATATTTTGAGCAGTCGTTGTAAATCAACAGGCTAAGTTTATGTAGCCTTTTTCTTGATTGTGTTACCTGTCTTTGTTTGAATTTCGTTTCTGTTGTATTCTATTTTAGTTGTTGTTAGTGGTTTAGTTTTGTTTGATAAACCACTTTTTAAACATCATTTTGAGCAGTTGTTGTTATTCAATAGGCTAAGTTTATGTCGTTTTTCTTGATTGTGGAGTTTCGTTCCATTTGCGTTCTATTAGTTGTTGTTAGTGGTTTATTTTTGTTTGCTAAGCCATTTTTTAAACATGCCAGTAAGTATTATTTCTGCCAGTCCCAAGCCTGACAAAATGTGAGGGAAAAGTGATTTTGCAACGCCTACGTGACGCTGTAGACATCCGATTTTTGCAAACTTTAGAAAGAATCGAATATTCTTGGAAAACTGTTGGAGATAAGTATTGATAAAATGATATCAGTAGAAAGGGCATTTAATTTCGCATCCAACAACACTATTTAATATGGGTCATGCCATTTGAAAAAAAAATAGTATTCACGTTTTAAAATTGTCAAATGTAGGGTCCGATATTTCTGGCTCTGAATAACGTATCCATTTTGCCCATAGCGAAAGAGATAGGGTAATTTGTGTTAAATCTAATCGTCCAAACCGCAGGTTTCTATCTGTTATAGTTTAAATGCTATTGGGCATCATTCAAAGAGCTGAAATCGTAATTTTTTTCAAAGACAGTTGAATATCTCAAAAACTTTAAGAGATAGGTATAGGGAATCCTTAACAAAGTCGACCTAGAATTAGAAAACGGGGGAATCAAAAAATGTGAAAATATACAGGGTGTTCCATTTAAAATAACAAAGTTAGGTGGCGTGCAGAATAAACGGAGCACCCTATATAATTGAAAATCTTTTCCTCATATGCACAATTATTCCAGACAACTACTACCCAAAGCACTTTTTTGTTAAATTTCTGATAACAGAGTTATGGATGAATCCGTCTTAGGTGGAACACCCTGTATACACATATTTTTTTGGATTGGAAACTCCACTGGGAAAAGGGAGTAAGTACATAGTCCTTCATAAAACCCACATGATATGGGAAACAACTCTACTAATGACTTTTTTTTTAAATTTAACTTTGGCGTTAACTTATGCTTTAAAAAAAGAATGAAAAGCGGCGTATTCAAACGGGGTCACGTGACTTTCGGTACCTGTCAAATATGACATTTTTTCTAAAAACATTTTCAACATTTAGGATATATAATATGTATATATATGGGACGTTCCATGTCAACCGGGACACCGTTCTCTCCAAAAGTAGAAGCAAGTAAAACGTATGTTTATGTCTCAAAATGTTTGTATACTCAAGAGCTTTCGAATAAACGATGGTCATTTTTGGGAAAATTTCGAAATTCAAAATGGCGGCCATAAAATGGCGACTATAATTAGAAATAAAAAAAAAGTTCAGTACCCAGCTTAAAATCATCTATACATGGAAAATACCTCGATCTAATAGTAAACTACGATTTTGGATATGCTGAATCCGAATTTCATATTCTTAAAGTAAAATAGTGGTAGGAGTATTAGTAACAGCCATTTTTGACCGTTTTTTTTTTTGCTTTATGACCATATCTCTGGAAAAAAGGATTTTTTCTGGAAGTAGCTACTTTTATGTGTTTTGACATCATAATTTTGATTATTGGTATCCCAAAGTACAGATTTGTGTTGTAAGAACTGATCATTTTTTGACAATTTTTTGGCATTTTTTGGCATCAAGACCAAAACCTATCAACTTTAAACCTAACATAGCCTAAGGTGATTAGCACCAAACCTAATAACTGTAAACCTAACATGTCTGGTTTTAATTGCCTAATTGCCTAATTAATCGGAACCCTAGTAATTTAAACATACCTAATTAATTTCCTAGGCCTGACGACAAAAAATTATCAAAAAATTTTAATTGCCCTAATTTTTTTAGACTTCATAATCCAATAATACGTCAGTACGTCAAAAAACATAAAAGTAGCTACTTCTAGACAAAAATATCCTTTTTTTCCAGAGAGATTATGGTCTAAAAACCAAAAAAAATGGTAAAAATAATACATAATACTCCTACCACTTTTGGACTTTAAGAATATAAAATTCGGATTCAGCATGTCCAAAATCATAAAGTTTACTATAGAGACATCCAAAAAAACGTCATCAACTCTGGCTATGAACGAGAGAGATAGAAATAGCGGTAGTGTCTAAGCTTTTCGGTTATGTCAAACTTTTGACAAGTAGCTGTCACAATTTGTAAAATAATCAATGGCTGTCATATAATGTGACAGTTTTGACAAGTAAATAAGGTTATAAATTCGATTAAGAATAGAAATACGTCTTTTTTTTCTCGGCCAACTTTGATGACGTTTTTTTTTTGGATGTCTCTATATTAGATCGGGGTATTTTCCATGTATAGATGATTTTAGGCTAGGTACTAAACTATTTTTTTTTATTTCTAATTATAGTCGCCATTTATGGCCGCCATTTTGAATTTCGAAATTTTCCCAAAAATGGCTATCGTTTATTCGAAAGCTCTTGAGTATACGAACATTTTGAGACCTTACACGTATTTTTTCCTTGCTTGTACTTTTGGAGAGAACGGTGTCCCGGTTGACATGGAACAAAAACAAATGTTCTAAATAGAGCGTTTAGATTTGGTATACTTATGTAAAATTTGGAAACAAACAACTTTTCTTATAAAAAAGATTTTGCAATCGCAACAAATAGGCCACCGAATGATTGTTTTGGAATACCGAAAGTCACCTGACCCCGTTTGATTAAGTAATTTTTCATAATTTAGAGAAAGTTATCCCCAAAATTAAATTAAAAATCATTAATAATTTTTCCCCATGTGATGCATACTTGATGAAGGACACTATAAATTATTAAAACAAACTATCTCAAAAATAGTATGTTTAAATGGTAAGTTCTTTCTCACGATAATAGATGCTGCATTTTATAGTTTAATTTACAAATTATCAGGATTATGACAGAGTAATATTCCATATAATACCTATTTCACAATTGTAATATAATATAACTATTTTAACAAATGTAATCGACAATTGAGGAGCTTGCTGCAAGAACAAGGCAGCTCCATTTTCAACGCGTGACGAGGTTAGCTGCTTATAATTTCGATAAAAATTTAAGGCGTTATTTAACGCAAATTCCACACATCTCAGTGCATGGAGTATACATCCTGACATATGCTGAGCTGCGTCGAATATTTGCGTTACATAACGTCTAATATTTTTATCGAAATTATAAGCAGCTAACCTCGTCACGCGTTGAAAATGGAGCTGCCTTGTTCTTGCAGCAAGCTCCTCAATTGTATATTTGTGTATAAAATTCCATAATTGTTTCCCAGTAACTGAAAAACACATATTTTATCGAAATCTATTAGACCGCCGTAATACAAGTTAAGCTATTCACCAACAGATAGCGAGAGGATGAATTAGCCTTATTACAAGATGTTTTATTAAGAATTTGATAGTCTACAAAATATGTTATTTATTTAAATTTGCATTTTAAAGTCAAGTACAGGGTGGGCCATTAAGAACCAAGACTTTGATTCGGAACCAAGTTTTTTTATTTATTATTATTATCTAAAATTTAAACCGATATTGTTGTCAAAAAATAGGGTACAGAAAACTGGATTTTTGAACATTACGTGTATATTATATTCCCAATTCAAAGCCTACTGCTCCTATAACATTTTTAAGGGGTCACAAATTGAGAATTTATTCAGTCATTTTTTTTGCAAAAAAACTACAATAATGTGTTCAGCATCCTTATCATGCAAAGTTCAGCATCCAAAATTAATGAATAACTACCATTTTTTTCGTTGAACAAAAATTGTTTATAAACATTTTTTTTTTGCTTTAGTTTTCCCAGAACTGAGAATTTTCTGTATCTGAAGGTATCATCTTTTTAAGATATGAATTACCCAACTTTTTCTTTCTATTTGTAATTTATATTAATTTAACCAATTTCATATCTACATATTACGGTTTGGAGGTTGCAATGCAATATCATCGCAATGCAATATCATAGAAAATGTGGACTATATGTAGGTATAAACATAGTGATGTAAGTAATATATTAATACTATCATCATTTTCCCCTATGTATTGTATTATATACAACATATAAAAACAATTTTTACAAAAATGATTTAACGTGTATTTTTCAAAATTATGTACCGAAACACAAGATTTTCAATTTTGTTTTTCAGCGAGAATTGGTATAAATTAGTTTTGGAGGATGCCGATTAGATAGAGATTTCGTCGTTTCCTGCTAAAAAATGTTCGAATCCGTAAATTATTACAGTAGGTCTTGAACTCAAGATGTGCCATCTTTTTCGATACAATTACAATTACAATACAATACAACTATTGTATTGTTTATCTTATCAAGATGCGGATGGTTACTTGATTGACTGCCATTTGATTTTTTCATTGCAATCTTTGGATATGTTTGATAATGGCTTATCGATATATTAACTATGCTTATATTTTTGAAATAATTAACCATGGGCAACCAGTTAAAATAAACAATACGCACAATTATAATACAATACAATACAACTGCTGTATTGTTTCTTTTAACTAGGTGTCTACGGTCACTTAGCCATTTAATTTAATTCATGGCAACCTTTGAATATATTTGATACGGTAAATTTCGCAAACAGCTTATCTTAATATTAGCTATGCTAATATTTTTAAATCTGAAGACAAATTTCTCGTTCCAGATAATAATATATAGGGAGTTCAATTTAAAAAAGTAAGGCTAGGTAATTTTTCGATTTCGCATTATTAATTGTATTTTCCAAAAGCACATTCTTATAGTTTATCAGAGGCTGTACGACTTTCGTTTGAAAGGTTCTTTCTATCTCCAAAAACAAAGGCACCAGCCCCACTAATTCTGGGAAAATGCCTTGCACATTTTTATTGTATTTATGTTAAATTAATTTTGATTCAGTGTATAATTTGTGCGTTAAGAGTTTTGAATGCTGTACGCTTTCGAGAGAATGCGGACCCTGATTATGAGTAGCGTACCCGCTTATTAATATTAAACGCATCCCCTCCAGCTTATCCTCCCCTTGTGGCGGCTGTCGGCCGCCCCGTATAAATTAGATTATCGGCTGACAAAATCAGAACACGAACACTACACGATTCTGTTAAGTATTAGGGTACGTCATAATTGTCATGATTGAGATAAAAATCGATACTCGCTTCGGAAGCTAATTTCACTAATTAGAATAGCTAATCTAACATTCGCCGGCTTTCAGGGGGTGGTTCCGCTCTGTTGCCGCTGCCCGTGCTGCCGATCACGTTGGAGGAAAAAGTTGAGGTCATAAAAAAATTGGCTAATAGAGGTAAGTGTATATTAAGTACGAGTATACCCTGTACCCAAGATAAGGATGCACCCTAGAAAACATTTTTTATTTACGAGTTATTTTGATTTTTTCAATTATTGATTTAATGTTATTGTTTGAAATTGATGGTATTGTTAGAATGAAAACAAAATAAACAAACTTACGCTTAGCGCTTTGAAATAAGCTATAATATAGTAACATTACATTCACTCTCCGACGTTTCGTATTCATGGAACCATCATCAACTTTGTTTTTTTTTTAAATTCGGAAAACCTTCCGTATTTTTTGCCGAAATTTTAAAGTAGATACCTTTTATTCTAAATTACATGTATTACACTTTATGCTTGAAATGTATTTTTTGCTAGGCATGGTCAGTCATAAAGGTTTCATAAATGCAGTTTAATAAAATATCAAATTTAAAATTGATAATTTACCAAAATTATAGATGTCAGATATTTGTTGTCTCAATAAAAAGTAGGTTTTGTTGATTAACAATTACACCTTTGTATATTATTACACATTCTGTTTGCCTTTCTCGTTTTTCAAAACTATATATGTTATAGTCTATGTTGCAATGTGAAGGTCGCGACATATTTAATTTAAAAATATTATTGAAAAAGTAGTTCTATAGGGACAAAGGAATAGTTGTTCAGACCATGACAAAAAAAAAAATACAAATTGGAAAAGAATGAGATAGCAGTAAGTATTTATTTTAAACAGACCCCCCCGGTTCGCAAAAAATTTTATTTACACATTATAACCTCTAAAATTTTTATAAATAAAATTAAAATAAAAAAAAAAAAAAATAAAAAAAAAAAAATAAAAAAAAAAAAAAATTACCATGTTGCCATGACCGGACGCGGAAAAAACAAGAGCGTTAGCAGAAATATTGGAAAAGTATTGAGCATTGCAGCAGTAAAATTTATTTATTTAAAACTAGCGACCCGCCCCGGCTTCGCACGGAAAAAATGTGTTTATTTACGACATCACATTGGAAAGCTCTAAAATTTTTTTTATAAGAATAAAATTTTCAAATATTTGTCGGTGTAAACAATATTTTTATATAAAAAAAAAACAATGCGCTTTTGGAAGATAACTGTGGTTACCTTTTTCATTATACTTTTCCAGAGAATAAGTGGAACCAGTCAAACATGAAAAAAAATCCATTTGCGTAGAAATCCTGATAAAAAAGTGGGAACCTAACACCCATACGCACACTATAGATTGAGTAATTAAAAAGCTTTATATCTTCTATCCATGATTTGGCTTTCATTAGATTATTTCACTTGTAAAATTAGGACATTGTATTGCTCACTGTTATTAAGTAAATAGAAACTGCTAAACTTTATCACCATGTATGTCGAAAAGTAAACATTGCAGGACCGATGTACATATGGACTTTTTTACTTAAGATCACTTTTTCTACAAAACCCTAAAGTTCTGATAAAAGAACTGGAAGACCCTGTATAATACAAAACTATCCATAAAAATTACTCTTCTAATTTAGAAAAAGAGAACACTTTTTTTTGCTGTATGTACCACCCCAGTAACTATTTAATATAAAATAGTGATTAAAACATGTGTTTTTTTTTTATATATAAAAATAAATAAGTAAATAAAACAACAATTGTAAATGCTGTTATGCTTGATGCAAAGTATCGTTCAGCACTTGAGGTATAAATTTACTTAAATATTTTTTTCTGTAGGTACTAAATTGATGCCAGAATAATAGTAAACTAAAATGCAACTGTTTTCTTACCTTATCTCCATGTCCCACCACGCAGAATTATTGAATGTCTGTAAAGTTTTATTAAGTTTCAATTTAGTACTGAAAAAATTAATTGCAATAAAACTATATCTTAAATGCTGAACAGTATTCAACTTTGCATCAAACATAACTTTTTAAGCATTTAGAAGCATTATTTTATATTTTTCTTGAAAATATATGTTATGATCGATATTTTGTAATAGTGTGGTAAATCTACAGAAATAAAATGTTTTTTTTTTCGTAGTTCTGTTTCAAAGAACTGTTTAACTTTTCCTGTCAAAATTAAATGTTCCAATAGAGCGTTCAGATTTGACATACGTATCTAAAATTTGAAACAAACAACTTTTCTTAGTAAAACTTTTTGAAATTGCAATAGGCCCTTTTCGAGTGTTTTTTTTTTGGAAAAATATTAAATTTGGTAGGTATCGACGTGACCTCGTTCAAGTAAGTTAAATTATTTGTTAAGTTAGATTTCAAAAAAAGTTAATAGGTAATACAGATTTTTCCAATATGATGCGAATTTTATGAAGGACACTGTATTGAAGTAAATTGATTATAGCATAATTTAACACACTCAGTACGAACATAATAAATAATTTATTTTAAAATTCAGTACCCTGAACGCCTTCTCAAAAAACATTGCCCTCATCGAACGCGGATATATAGACATCCAAAAAAAAACGTCATCAACTCTGGCTATGAACGAGAGAGCTGGAAATAGCGGTCATGCCTAAGCTTTTTGGTTGTCAAACTTTGACAAGTGACTCTCACAATTTGTAAACTAAACAATGGCTGTCATTTGATGTGACAGTCTTGAGCAATAGGTTTAAATAATTGAATTGATAATAGAAATACATTTCTTTGGTTATCTTTGATGATGTTGTTTTTTTTGGATGTCTCTCTATATGACTCGTACTACGGCATAGCATCAGACGCGGAATCGCCATCGGTTTAAATCCGTTGCATTTCACAGCGTTGTTTACCATGGCACCACAACTAACGAGGCAATGCCGTATGCGAGATGGTGTCGCAGATTTCGAGGCCACTTCGCTTTCATGTTAAGCGACGACGATGTTTGTAATAATTCTTTGTTATCTATTAATCGGCAAAGTTATACCGTAATTATTATTGTGTAGATGTATCCGTCGAATTCGTATCGTAGAAATGTTTCCTATGTATGATCCGTTTGCGTTTTGTTAGAATCATCATTTTCAATTGAAAAAATTATATTTTCAAGTCTGAAAGTCCTGTGCCTTCGCTTATTGGGGATAAAAAGGGATAGTGGAAATTTAAAGTGTTCGTTAGGATATAAGAATAGACTGGTGGGTACCTTTAATAAATGGACTGGTGCAGTGGCGGTGGGCTATAAGGTGCGCTGGTGCGCGCGCACTACCAACAATTTAGCATTAATAATTTTATTTAGTAATTAATGGATGCATTCTTAATTTATCGCCTTGCCGCATCCCTAGCGTTAATACCATCTGAATATTATTTGGCCGCAGCGTTACGAATCCACTATACGCTAGGTCTCTATCTCCAACGACACTGGTTTCCGATCGCGGCGCGGGAGTCGACACGCGCAATACGAAAAAGCGGCACGACGATCATGCTTCCGTGCAATATGAAAAAGCGAACGCGTATTGTTACTGCTTGCCCCTCCACAATTAGGACGCGTAGTGGGCGAATCCTATAGATATGATGTGCGGAGTTTAAGAGCGCACGAGAGTTATCGATCGGTTAGTTTGTGAATTGTTTTCGTACATTGCGATTGCTGTTTTATCGCTCACGTTTTATAAATATAAACTCGGTTACAATCTAGTTTGGTATAATGAATTATATTCAAAACTTATTAAAAACTCCATTCTCTAACTTGAGATTGGAGGAAAAAGTGCAAATTAAAACTCTAGGTAGCCCACTCCACAAATTAATTTAAAATTAGCCGTGAAAGGAAAAAGTAAACAATTTGTAAGAACATTTAATAATGACTTATTTAAAAAACATTTGTGGTTAAGTGGATGCGATGTATTGAACGCAGTGTTTTGTTTGGCGGAGAAACACCTTGGACCAAAACTGGAGTAACGGATTTAAATCACATAAACGAGAAAATAAAAAAAACATGCAAATTCTGCTGGACACATGAATAATGTTTTGAATTTAGCCATGCTAGGCACTGCAAATATTGCGACAATGCTCGATTCTGCTCATCGACGAGCAGTGGCAGCACACAATGAAGCGGTTTCAAAAAACAGGTATGTTTTAAACATTATTATAAATTATTAAATTATTATTATATTAAATTATAAATAAAAAAAAAAATGCAAAAAAAAAAAATTTATTCTCAGTATTAGGGATATTCTTATTATTCTTATTGTTATCGTATTTTTATGTATGGTGCACCCCAATCTTAGGATCACGCTCCGCCACTGGACTGGTGAGTACATTTAAATACTTTTTTTAGATACTCATTCTTTTAAGGCGGCTCCATGAGCTGAATGTGGTTATATCTGAGCTCCACTATACATATTTAAATAACATTTGTGTGGTGATGGAAATCTTCAGGTTAAACAAAGTTTATACACAACGCATTTTTGAAGCTTTTTTGCCCTGAGTTCCCTAAATTGTCTGAGTTTGTTATACCAAATCCTCTTAAAACCGAATTTAATTTTAAAATTGAAACACCCCCGATAAGTGAAGTATCGTGGAAGCTTTATTTCTAATTTACTGTTAAGCTGAGTCGAATACAGAGGATTATTAAAATGTAAAACTTTCTAAAAATAGCCAGAGCCTGAGAAACGGAATATACACAGCAGACATGGTCATTCCCTTATTTAAAAGAAATTCTTCAGATTGAAAAGTGTAATTGGGAGGAGATTTACTTCGTTTTCATTAGGTTTTATTTAATTCTTTGTAATATGAATATAGTTGGTATGAATAAGAAGTAATTCACCAAGGCAGGCTTTAAATGTAATTTAATGTAATATAACGAGCATAGAATATAAATATTTAAAAGAAAAAAAACTGTCTAACAATCACTATTCTAATTTATAATTTAATATAATGTAACGAGCATAGAATATAAATATTTAAAAGAGAAAAACTGTCAAACAATCACTATTCCAATTTCCATAATGAAAAATGTTTTATGACACATATGCTTATTTATATCTCGTGTGCTTTAAGCGAAAAATGTGCCTCGTTCATCGTCATTCGCTATCAAAAGCCATAGATTTGATTTCGATATTATTAAGTCTCGTCAGCTGACATATTTGACAGCGAATGGAGAAGAACGAGCATGTCGGTTGTATCCTGACCAAGAGAACCTTCATTGATGTTACTTTCTCGGTATCGCCCTCTAATGCCTTTTAATGGGACTAGATTCATACTTTGGAGATCCAACAGAAGTCGATAATTCTCTTACGGTAAAACCGTTCAGCTCATATGAATCAAGAAAGATAGACGTTTTTCGTCATTAGAAGTCAAATATATATTCCGATCCGATCTAATACTATCGAAATTCAGTTTTTGATGGCGAATGACCATGAACAGGAAATCTTCATTGCTTCATATGTATGAGCTTTACTGTTAGAGAGTGCTTTGAGAAGGACATTTGATAGATGTCTAGTTTGTGGATTTCAAAAATATCTCCTAGTTCCATTAAAAAAAATGCACTGGGGGGGCGACACCTGCATGGTGGCGCCCTTGCATAAGTTTACTTGCCAGTTTATATTATTAATTTTATAAAATGTAAAATAACCTATAATTTATGAGCAGATATTTGGAACTTTCTTTAGCATTAAGACCCTAAACAGGAATATACCATACGAAAAAAATTGTCTGTGTTATTATAATCACATTTCGATAATAATAATTGTTACAGTGGTTATCTGTTGAAAAAGCATATTTCAAGGTTAGTAGGTATCTCAAAAGTTTAAGAAGTTATTGGGTATATAAAAAAACACATGAAGAAAACAGTATGTGACCAAGAACTTTACCTTCGGAGGAGTTGAGTACACGTACTTTTTGCATGATGAGGGGCGATACAACAAAGGATACTATTTTTTTTTCAGAAAAGTATTGGAAATTATAACGCTATCAGCGGCGTAGAAATATTACAGAAATATATTTAATTAGCGCTATTCTTATATTAAAGAGAAGCATCCCCTCCCATTTTCCCCATCTTTTTATTATTTCATCAAATTGTGAAGGAATGAAAAATTTGGAATTGGTAGCTACAGTTTTATTTTAATTAGATTTTTTAAAAATTTAAATGCAGGATATTCGAAAGCTAAAAAAAAATCCATTGTTGTAAGTTGTAAATAAATGTAGGTAAATTTTAGACTAGCCTATCTGATGATCGACCGGGTTTTGTACAGGGCAGTTAGCGCCCTTATAACTCAAAATATTGTTATAGGATCTTTATGTTATGAGGATTAGATTTTCTTAACAGACGAGAGGAAAGATTATGTACGAACCTGTAATAACTAATTAGTTTATCTACGCAGTAACAGTAGCTGTGCCCTTGGTCACAGTAGACAAAATCTGAAATTATGCTCATTTCTTTTATAGTCGTGAACGTTTCGAGAAATATAGTCTGTTAGTGTTTGTTTGTGAGTATCTCTTTTATCTCTGGAGTATGACCGTACTGCGTCGTACTACGTTCGTTGAGCGCAATTCGCAGGCAAAAGATATTTTAAGTTGTACAGTACTTACTTGAAATTTATTGAATAATTGTACTTTCGTTTACGTTTTTATCAAATCAACTTATCAACCTATTGATAAAATATGATTAATATGATAGATAATAGAAATCAGTCTAGTCAAAATTTTGAATGTTTGTTTTGAGGAAGGACTTGGGAAATGAAAATCAGGAAAGGAAATATTTCCCGTTTGACTGTTAAAATGAACTTCAAAGGTAGTCAAATTGATCTCAAAACAATTGAGGCAAAAAGAGAATGTGTGTCTTAAAGATATACTAAAAATCAATCAGAATCAATGGGAAAATATACTTATAGATATAAATCTTTATAAAGTTAATTGAAGTTTCTAATTTTTTAATAATTTGAAATCTGGTATATCTATACCCACATCATATCTAATTTTCGAGTAGTGTTTGGAGAGGAGTTTTTTCGATAAGCCAACGGTATTTTACAATATTTTGGTTCAATTTTTAATTAGCTATACCAATTGATAAGGTCCACATAGTGAAAAAAAAATACATATACTTATGGTTTTGTATATGTTTTGGGGTTCGATTTCCGATTTCAGACTCTTAACCCTGCAAAATAATTTACATCAGTCATTCAATATGTAGAAAAATGTGGAAATGGTGATTTATTTTTCTGGTAGTGAGTGGTAGTTTCTTTTTCTTGAAAATCATTTAAAAATGAATGTATCATAATAAACAATACTTCTCACATATATTCAAATGTACTAGAATTAGAACCAAATGGTGCTTTGTGCAACTGTGGCATGATTTTGTTTCCTACTTTGCCAGATAATATCTAATTATGTTACATACAGCGTCCGTTTTCTGACAATAGACCACAAATCACTAATTACGTCACGAGAAAAATAGTCTCACTCCCAGGGCAATATTCTAAAGGAATTATCTGGTGATATAGCTCGTTTAGTTTAATTTTATTGACATCACTATATACAAAGTATGTACGTTCATCAGAGTCACAGATAATACATTTTTTTTATACATATGCACTACGTAAATTATACACACAGGGTGTTTCAAAAGTACTGGAACGGTAGAATAACTTGCCAGGAGTGCATTTTGGAAAAAATATTTTATTCAAAAGTTTTAGGATTTTCCCTCGGCTATCCATTGGAGACATTGAATTTGACCTTGAACATGACCTTCATGGACATTTGAAGGTCAAGGTCGTTTTCCAACGGGAATACCTATTTTTGATCCCAGAATCGGAAAGAGCAGAAAAATTACATGGGGCCATGATTACCCTTATTTCAAATTGTGAAGGTCACCACCCTGGAAGTCAGTCTCATAATATCGTGGGGAAAATGATTCTCTGCAAACGGGAGGGACAATGTCACAAAAGGTTTATTCCTGGTTATCCATTGATAACCTCGAATTTGACCTTGAACCATGTCCATCAAGGTCATTTCAAGGACGGAAGTTATTTTTATAAACGTGGAACTGCATACTCTGCAGGCCCGAAAATGAAGAATGGAAAAAAATCTAGACAACGATAATCATCTTCTCATCAGAAGTTAGCTCCCAAAGGTGATCTGAGAATTTGAAATGAGGGTAATCAAGGTTGGATTCGACTGTAATTTTTCCGCTATTTTCGATTCCGTGGTCAAAAATAGGTGTTCCCATTTGAAAGAACGACCTTGACCTTCAAATGAACTTTGAAAGTCATGTTCAAGGTCAAATTCAAGGTTTCGCAATGGATAGCCGGGGAAAAATCCTAAAACTTTTATATAAAACATTTTTCAAAAATGCCTCCTGGCAGTTATTCTGCTGTTCCAGTACTTTTCTAACACCTATATATACATGTACACAAACAACACTAAAAATGTGTTGTATATTTTGACTTATGATAAACATTTATTAATGAAGAAAAGTAACCATATTTTTATGTACCCCCTACCCCCTTATAACAGCAGCCAGACATTTAAGCATAGTTTTGATGTCATTCATTTCTTGACACATTTTGTCGTTATGTCTATTAGAGCGGCTCTCACAAAACTCACTAGGTTTTGAACAGCAGGAAGTATGAACCTGTTTGACCCGCAAGTCCCAGACATTTTCTATCGGATTCCAGTCTGGAAATGGGGAGAAATACAAGACAGTCCATTGTTGGTATTTCCACTTGGTTTTAGAAAATCAGTTCAGAACATGCGGACTAGCGTTGTTGTGAATTAAAAAAATTGGACTCCGATATATGGGGCCAAAGGTACCACCGTAACTTATAGCGCAGAACATTAATTACATATATATCTGTGCAGTTAAATGACCACCATCAATCACCACTAAATCTGTACGTGCCCCTAGACGTATTCCACCCGTAATGTAATTGAGACTCCACCAAAAGAGACAGTACCAGTAAAAGTAAACTCCTACATTTTATTCTCCTCAACGACGATACTATATTTCGCTAACTTCTCTGTCTGATCTTTGCAGAAAGCTTTCGTTCGTAAACAAAACCTGACCCTTGAAAACAACTTTCTTTTTAGGAAAGTTATCTCCGTTCCTTTGAAGCCGGTGTGTATTAAATACCGAGTAATAAAGATATCTTGATATATTTCGAGTTGAGGTAATCATAGAATAATCGTACACTTTTTTTATCAGAAAACGGTTAATTAGTATTTTTAAAATAAAAAAGTACAGGATGGTATTTAAAAAAATACATGTCTTTTTTCGCATCCTTACATTTCAGTGTTTTTTCGAATTTAATTTTTCAATTTGTGTAAAATTTTTGTTTGAATTTTTGATACCATGAAAATTAAGAGAAATACAGGAAGTATAAATTTAATTTATTTTTTTATTTATAATTTAGTTGTACCTGTGGAGTTGCATATCTAATCCCGGAACGATTTTTTTTTTCAGTGTCTGAGTATTATTTTAGTAAATGCAGAAATCTACTTCACCTATAGGGCTTACCAAGGCTATTGGTGTACATCAAATGCGAATATCTACCGATATTGTGTTACAGGTGCCAATATCCGCGAATTGAACGCGGTAAGGAAGCGACTGTCGGTGCTGAAGGAGGGCTTAGCGGAAGTGGCCTACCCTGCAAGGTGGTCTCCCTTATCCTTTCTGACATCATCGGCGATCCGTTGGATTTTATAGCTAGCGGCCCCACGGTACCGAATGACGGATCCCACCGACACAGCGGCGCTGATCCTGAAGAAATACGCCCTCTATGAGGAAATTCCGGAATCTGTAAGGGTCGGCTTACAAGGAAAGGATGGGGTCCCGAGGCACCGGTACCGGTAACGAACGGGGAGTATAGTCACGTTAGGAATTACATAATAGGTAAGTAGGCATATATCAACGGGGATTTCTAAATTTCTCACTGACTGGAGGATAATGCACTATGTGCAATATCTAAAACGTTAAAATATTTTACAAAAATTATATTACATAACGAGCATGGAAAGTAACATATAACAGACGAGTGTGAAACGACGTTTCACATGTCGCCTATATCATTCTAGTAGGTATGTATGCTCATTCTAGCTAGTTGTGTACAATATTTTTCCCATAATCCAGGAAAAAAAACTACTTTGTAACTTTAAAACAAACTGGCAATGAATCAGATAGCGGTACGTCTCATTTCCTCATCATCATCATCATCATAAGTGTATGGCTGTTTCCGCGATACTGCCGAGTACTAAAATAAGTGGCTATATAAATGTCTCTATCTTAGTTATTTCGTGACAATATTGTTACTCTTGACATACAAATTTTGTAATTAAACAAAAGACGCTAACACATATAACATACGTGTCTATTTTCGCACCTAATCATTTGAGTTGTTATATATGTGTACCTTCTTAGGGAATTATGAGAAACATTAATAAAAAATGCTGGTACATTTTGTTCCATTTTGCTGGTACCATCATCTGTTGGGATATGATTAATTCAGGTTTGAAATTGAAGCAAAAGGATCGCGGTAATGGAAAATTTTCCCTGAGCGACAAATTTATGGATCGGCCCTTTGTTCGGGGACCAAGTGGAGTTCAAATATATAGGTATCAAACCCCTCCTCCCGTGCACTCAGCGCAAGGAGGCGTTCAAAAGGTCGATCATATTTTGCCATATAATTCAAAATAAGCTTATCAAAATTCAATAGGATCTTATGAGGG
>JAPWTK010001145.1:0-82019 GCA_029963805.1 Aromia moschata
AAAAACATTAGGTAGGTATACTCTTAAAAGTGTAATTTTTGGATATGATAGTCTTTATGACCTCTTATGACCGATATAACCTTAATGAGCAATCTTTCTGACCTTTACCGATTGACCTTTATGATCAATTTAAATCAATTTAAAGATTAAAAGACACTCGTGTGAAATTTTATGAAATAAGCAGCTCCCAACTTGCTTTTAACGTACCCCAACAAAGAAACTAAAATGATATATGTGACGAAATCGAGGAAGAATCTTCGTTTTGTAACAGTGATTCTCATTACACATTGCCAGCGTAAAAAAACACCTTCACAACTTGAAGGTAAATAAAACACTCCTTTGTAGAGTCTGTCAGCAAAATAGGAGACTGTAGGTACTATGCAACCTCTTCCTCTTCTCATCAACCAGACTTCATACTGGGTAAACGTTAACTATCCTTGGCCAACATAAGGGAGACTCCCTAGCAATATTGTCACATTTTTTAAAACATTAGAATGGCTAACGGCTTAGATAAATTTAACTCCCAAGGGGCCCAATGGGGTCTAAGTTCTGCGGTCTTCTGAAGACCGCCCTCCCATGCGTCCAGAATCAAGAATGACATAATATGATCATTTTGATCAATATGAAATGTATGTCAGATATGACGTTTATGGTCAACATGAACTTTATTATCATTACAACTTATATGACTTATATTGCCATTATGGCTCATGTTACCTTCATGGCCAATATGATGGTTTCCCATTACAAAAATTGAAAAGATACAGTGAGACAGAAAATATGGACGATCAGACAATCCTAAAGGCAATCCGAAGAATCCACAATTAATTATGTGAGGCAAACCGAGACAAACACTTAATGTACCGTAAAAGCTAAATGAATTAAAGTAAAGTAATTCTTTGCATATGAGGACGTACCAGTCAAGACTTAATACACCAGATTGGTGAAAGTAAAAGGAGATGGGGGAGAAGCTAATACTTTACCGCAAAAACTTGACTGATTTGCCTTCCTCTAATGTGGAAGAATCTAGGTATGAGTATTTTCAAAGAAATATATATCATTTTATCGTTCAAGGCCTGATTTGTATTAGATTTTCAGAAATTGTAATACTGTTCATTCAATATGGAGAAATAGCCTTTGTAAATGATAATAAAGCATAATGATACTTCTGAATAACAACACTGTTTACGAGATAAAACTGACTTCGACGAGCGAGGAGTATTTATAAAAATATAAAGATTTTTATGCACGATACATAATATCTGTTGAATTTAAAATTGTAATATTATTTAATACCGATTGCTATTTATGCAAGACCTTTTTTTGTGAAAGCTAGAAAGTAACTGATTATTGTGTCAAATAGCTAGCGAGCATCTTTTGGTGTTTAATGTTAGTAATTGGGATTAGTTTATTTGCTTATTGACATAGATGTGTATACTATGTACATAATTATTGGTTATCATTTTTAAATATTTGTGTTAATCAGGAGTTCAAGCATCTTTATCGATCGAATTGTTTTTGAATCTACCGTTTTCAAAATATTTACATAACTCATTTGTGCTTTTCGTCAGGATCATATTCATATTATTTGTTATAAAACTAAAATTAAAAAAAAATATTAGAAAAAAAGTTTAAAGTCAATTCAAATATTTGTGAAAAGATAGTGCTTGAAATCATTTTCCATGTAATTACTATTAATTTATTTATACTATCTTATTTGTATAATTACCTATTTACTACATGTTTTTCCATGTAATGAACGCGCTACATAAATAAATCTTTCTATACAACCTGTTTAACTACAATATATTCATATTGAGATATGATCTGGGACTGGGTCGTTTATATGTATATGACCGGCAAGAACATAAAATAAAATTTGCTCCAAAAATTCTTTCACTTCTTGCTTTTTGTAATTGAGTTATTGGTTGCCCATTTACATTGTTTTGATCAATAACGATATTTTTCTTGAAGAGTCTTCTTAAAATACGATTTTAATGATGAGCGATTTCGTTCGAATTGTGGTATGTCAGGAACCGCTTTTTCACCATACTGCACTGAAACTTCATATTGGAACTAATCTTTTACAAAGGAATAACTTTTCTTTATAATATTTTTCTTTAGGGCTGAATATAAGGGTAGTTTACTCTTGTTTCGATTTCAAATTTTCGTGTGCCACTCGTATATTATGAACTTTTTATTAGGTTTGATGGGCGCTATTTTAGTTTAAAGACATGACCAAACAAGTGACGGTCAAAAAAGAATTTCTTAAATGCAAACACAAAAATGTTTTCCCATATGATGCAAACTTTATGGATGGCACTGTATGTCAATTTGCTTATTGTAAATGGAACATTTTCTACTCTTGGATTTTAGGATCATACTGTGAATTCTAAAGCCATCTAAATATTCTATATTCAATAGTTTTCTAAGTATTTATAATCTTGACAAAAAAGTGACGATAAAGTAAATTGAATAAAAATATGTCGATATTTGATTAAAGGTCATTCATTTTGCAACATGTTTGTGTAAATTCATAGAATATACTTTCTTTTTATAATAAAACTAGCACGTCCATTCCTGATGTTTTATGCCTCCTCAAAAAAAAAAAAGAAAATCTTAGAAAACTACTTTTTTTAAATAGGATAGGAATCCCGTATTTTTTAACAAATTTCTGTTAAACTGTCAAAATAATGCAACTTATCTGTTCCACTGTCTGTGATCTAAATCGTTTTCATTTTATTTCAAATATTTATTTTGTATTACTGCAAATACGATTTTGTTAACTATGAGTATGATTTGAAAATCATATCTTACTCAAAATCATATAAATAAAACAGTGAGTTTAGTTTGAATGTCACCATGAAAACTGTCATACGTTATACATAGAAGCAAGAAAAAGACCACTATGTCATTTGAAACAAAAATTACTGCAGTTTTACCAGCAAATAAAAAAAGATCTAGGGCCGCGAATACTAAACTGAATCACCCGGTATAAATAGCCGCCAGAAAATAATCAATTCCTTCGCAAATATTCAAGTTCAGTTAATACTTTAAGTTTGACTTTTTTAAAGCATTAATTTTACATAATCAAATTAACTGAGACATGTCAAAATTCAGAATATACAACATGCATAACGTTATGATTGTCTCCACGCCTTAGTAAAAATCCTGAGTAATATTCTGAGAACCAAAGTGTAATTATTTTTTGTGCAAATTTGTCAAAGCCAGTATTAAAATGATTTTCTTTATCCACAAAAGCTTCCTTCCAAATTTTCGTAAAAATTTGGGAATGAAATAGCTGAAAGTAACAGCTGATAACAAAGATGTTAACTGTAGCCAATCAGAGAAAAACAAAATTTTATGAAAACGATATTATCATGTTGGAGAAGAAAAGTAGATACCTATAAAGAGTTGCTATGCTAGTATATTCATACATGTAGGTTCTCTGAGGCTACGTATACGAGTATATTAGTGTAAAAACCTGAAAACTGGCGAATCCTCGGAGACGCGCTGAACGTGAATTAGAAAACCGCTGAACGTAGGAAATATCACATTGGAAATCCTACGAAATTCAAGAAAAAGCTACAGGCCAAGAATGGCTTTTCCGCGAATTGCGCACAACGAACATAATACGACGTTGAGCCACCCTATCCGGGAAAAAAAAACAACTAGTTGTTTCACTTTACAGTTGGGTACTTTTACCGGAACCAACTAAAGAAGTTAGGATCATGTTCGCCCCGCATTGGAAATGCGGGAATTATTCGAATTTAAATCATCAGCTACAGGACACATCGACTTAGAATGAAACGAACTTTTACTTTTACAATTATCCCATACACTTAAAAGAAGTGTACGAACATAATTGTATTTATTTTCAAATTTTTGTATTCCTTAACTGTCTGCAAGAAAATAAAATCCTTATCCTTATGCAAGAAAATAAAATTGAAGTTTTATAGTTTTATAAAAAATAAAAAAAATAAAAATATAAAAATATAAATCAACCCGGTTATAAGACGAAAGAAAGAAAAAATGCCCATTGAATAAGTGGTTCAAAAATGTCGCCCCTTTGTGCTTCGCAAAACCTAGTCTATCGTAAAGCTCAGTTCTTACGTGTTCTAACTTCTAACACTTCAGGGGGAAATATTATTTAGGACTTGTACAATTCTGGCCCGTAAATCATTTAAATTTCGTGGTATTTAATGTTCATATCCGTAAACAGTTTGTTTTGTTAAATATTTGTTGGCATTTAAGGAACCGTTTATAAAAAATGGCCCAATGATAGAATCGCCTAAAATACCAACCCAAACATTTAACTTCTCAGGATACTGCGTACGCACAGGAATACTTAAGTGCTTATTTTCCGTAGACCAATAACGATATAATAATTCAATTCACACGTGCGCATTATAATTTATGGGACGTCCCGCCTGCATATTTTATTGCTACCCTATCACGAAAGACAGAGAATAACGCTCAAAAAGTTTTAAAATAACATATCAGTCTGGCAACTATGGATATTTCTCTGTCAGTTCCCTTTACTCGAAGAGTTTATTCTTTTCTACCTTATAATGCTCGGCTTTGAAATATTGGACGTTCCAACCCTGTATATGAGATACCCACAAACAGACAATGTACTTCTCCAAGCGTTCACGGCTGCAGCTACAAAAGAAATGAGCACAAGTTCAGATTTTATCTACTGCAGCCAGGGGCAAAGCTACTTTGTCCAAGTGGATGGTCAAATTTCGAATATTAATATCTTGGCAATGGTACATAATACACAAAATATTGTATGAGGTGACTATCAGATCTCAATAGAGGACATTTACAATGAAAAAGATTCCATCGTAATTACCAAAAAAGAATTATAATTAAAATATTGAGATGGGTCTCCTGAGATGCCCAAGATAGGTGCATGAACATTTACATTTTATTAATCAATTGACAAAAAATAAATTTGTAATGTTTATTTATTTTCTCAAAGAAAGTTGATCAAGATGGTTTTTATAGAAATTTTAGCTTAAAAAAATTTAAACATGTAATAGAACAAAATTGATATTTCAATGATTTTATCAGAACAGGTTATATTTGGAAAAAATGAAAAGATAAGTGTCTGCATTTATCTTGCGATTAAAAAGAAAATAGAAAGAGGGCCCCATAAAATATAATGAAAGTCATATGTCCGAAAAATTGTAATTCATTAATATTCTAAATTTCAGCAGTCACCCCGGCATCAACAGTATCAATCCACCGTAAACATATATTAAATGTAAAGTATATTCTAAGAAACGGTAAACTTAGAATCTGGTTGTCTAAAATATAAAAGTTACATTACAAATAGAAAATTAAATGACACTGAAACATTGCTTTGGTTATTTTATTTAGTTTACTAGTAATATTAAAAATTCGGCTGCCATGCCATGTGCTCAATAATTTTGTCTCGGACAGTTTTACCAAGGTGGAGTGACAAAACCTAAGACTTACCATTTGGTTGTGGTAAAATTACGAAGTTGAAATAAAACAACTAATTTTCTGGTATTTACCAGAGCATTCTGGTACATCCTCCTAGGTTTAGCGCGTCTATCCTAGGTTTTATCAATCTACGGGTTTTTACAGTAACATACAACTGAATGGAATTCGCTGCTACGAAATTATTATGCGTAGTTGCAACTCGTCGCCATGCTTAAATTAATGTTTATAAAACCACATTATTATTGTAATAATGGTCAAAAACAAGCTTCAACTGGGTTTTTGGACCACTCTGATAATGATAATAAATGACCTCTGTATTCATTAATAGATTATAAAAGATATATTAAGAGGAAGTTATTTAAATCACGATTAGAAGTAAATTAGAACAAAAAGATAAACGAAATGAAATTACTACCGCAAACGTAACATGTCACCTTTCAGCGTTTGGGTACAAACAGGGGTTAGGTTAAGGGAATGACTCCCTGCAGTGATTATTAGAGTTGGTTATTGTAGAGGGTTAATATTTAATGGATAATCTGCGTGACAGTAATTTTAGGAACGTATATACATATGTATTTTGTAGCTGCTTACGTGTGTAGATAAGAATGATTCACTATTAAATGAGTGACCAAATGACTGAAAACACCTAATAAGTTTAGATTTTGTGTTTTCATTATGAAATTATAAAATACAGTTTCAGGCAAGGTATTCTGTTGAACTGAAGAATATACATACATACGTGGGTATTTTCTTGAATGTTAATATCTTCCTCTTAATAATACACTCTACTTACATAGATATCTATACACTACATTAATTCACTAGTTAAAACCCGGTCAAGTTTTCAAGATCGCTATTTAAAGAGTAATTAGGTTTAATAGTAATTATTAATATTAGTAATTATGTATTTTTTTTTAGAAAATTCTAACCTCTTGGTTCAAATAAACTAAGTATTTCTCTTTATATCGCATATTTGCTAACGTTTTATATTTGTAACACTTCAAGGGGTATAACGCTTTGTATTTGTAGCATTTGAACAGCTTTTAATTATTGCAGGTAGCAACAAATACTAGAACTAAAATAATGAGTGTTGTGTAGCCAGTAAATTATTTAACATTTTAATTGGCTAATTTTTCAGCGACTTATTGATTCAGATTATTTAAAAACTAAACAGCTCCAATTGTGTTATAATTTATAAATTTCATAATTAAACAAAACGTGACGGAAAAATAAGATGATTCTTACCGAAATATGTATGTCACTACGAATACATTAGTGTAAAAAAAGTGAAAAATCGATCCTTACATTGATTTTTAGCGCAACCGACAATTTCAATCATTCCGAGCACTATGAAAGAAAAACCGCAGCGCTTTGAAACTATCACGGTTTCGTTAGGGTACCTACTTTAAGGTTGAAAACTTGCAGTCAATATCCTTAGTTTTTACCTCTTTTTCTATAAACAATTTCGTTTAGATTTTTTTTAGAAAAAAACAATCACTATTACTTATAAAGGATATTTTGCTGTTTTCAAATCCTACTTGAATTTTCTGTACGTTCATTATTTCCTGAGTAATTGATTGTCAAAGTCAACAATGACTTTTTTTGCTTTGAACGGCGACAACTTAATGAAAATACAGGGCTCAATATAGGTCAAATTAAATAAAAGACCTTTGTGATAAACATATAGAAAACATTTATTGAGGTCCGTGGACCTTTTAAAAGACAAGCAAAAATTTCGAAATTTTTTTTCGATGGTTTTCTTATGATTACTCAAAAACTGCTGATGCTAAAACATTTTAAACTCAAGAACCAAAAATAGAAACTAGGAGCTTCAATTTCCTTTTTTCCTTACGACCTTTGTCACAGCTCTTTGAAAATAACCTAAAAAAATTATTTTTTTATATCCCTTAATTTCTGCGCCTAGTGTATTTTGTTTCATAATCATCAAGTAAAACAAAATGTCTTTTTATACTTGGTTGTGGTAGATAATACAAGTTTTGAAAACATTTTGTCGATACTGTACTATCTCTACTTCACTACGTGGAAGTCGAAGATATTTTGTGTCTTAATTGGACACTTTTTGAAAATATTTATGATTACATATTTATGATACAATTAAATTGTAAGAGAAAAATAATATAGTGTGAATTATTTTAAGTTAATTTCAATTATATACCGGGTGGTGACCACGAGATTACTACCCAGGCTCTAGCTGAGGCACGAAAAAAAGATATCGACTTCAAATTTTCGGAATGTGTATCATTGAATGGGATGCAAAATTTAGTTATAAAAACGACTAATCATCGCTTCCTGTTTGACCGGAAATGCCCTAAACTTTGTTATTTTATATGGAATACCCTGTATATTATATATATTTTTTAATTTTACTGAAAAAACTAAGACTAAAACATGTATCATGTCCTATACCTATCTTTGACAGTTTTCGAGAAAATCGCGTTTAAAGATGTCAAATGCGTCATTTATAAAATTATTTTGAAAGAAAACAAGTGAAGATAGGGACAAACTCATATGATATCTAACTTCATTAACATTTTAGAAGCACTAAAGCCTGATATCATTAAAATTTCGTACTTCCAGCTCAAACGGAAAATACCGGAAGTCATGTTTAGTAGCAATTTACTGCAATAATTTTAATGGAATGCCCTATAACTAATTGGAAATTCGAATTTTACAAACAATTTCGAATCATTCTTATGTACACCTATACCCAAAGTTCATAGTTTTTGAAATATTAAATGTTTAATGTCAGTGCGGGCGGGGCAGTGGAGGCTGGAGTTTTGTAATTGGTTTATGGTGCAGCAAGGAGCTTTCCAGTAGAGATTTGGTGTTAATGTGTGGATGGGAGTAATTGGAATGCGCATCGTTGGACCAATTTTCTTTGAAAATCCACTAACAGCAGACCAGTATTTACAGTTTTTAAACAATGAAATAGCTGACTTTCTCGAAAATTTACCAATAAATGAATATTTCCACATTTATTACAAGCAGGACGGTGCCCCAGCCCATAATGCTCGAAGGGTTAGGGATCATTTAAATATAACGTTTGAGGATCGTTGGATAGGTACGTACATACCAGTTAGATGGTCAGCTAGGTCCTGCGATATCACTCCCTTAGATTTTTTCTATTGGGGTCACATTAAAGAAGCAGTGTACAGAACACAGCCTACTGATTTACAAGATCTCCGCGACCGAATTACAAGAGCGGTGAACAATATTACTCCTGCTCAAATTTAAAATGTGTTAAGGGAATTTGAAAACAGGATTCATTTATGTCATCAAATGAATGGTGGACAATTTGAACATTTAATTTATGATGTTGAAATTTTTTTAAATTTATTATCTTATGTTTTTTTAAATAAAATATTATATCTCAAAAACTATGAACTTTGGGTGTAGGGAAGTGTACTACATAAGTATAAGTAAATATATAATAATACAAGGTGTTCCATATAAAATAACAAAGTTTAGGGCATTTCCGGTCAAACACGAAGTGATGATGAGTCGTTTTTATAACTAAATTTTGCATCCCATTCAATGATATACATTCCCAAAATTTTAAATCGATATCTTTTTTCGTGCCTCAGCTAGAGCCTGGGTAGTAATCTCGTGGTCACCCAGTATAGTTTAAAGTACATCAACAATATTGTTGGTGACAGGATTTTTCCTAATAATTTGCCACCCCTTTAAAACGTTTACTTCTTGATATTGATAAATAATGATAAAAGTTGCAGGATTTTTCCCGAAAATTTATATTGTTATTTATAATAGGTTAACCGGAAAAACAAAAGAATATTCCATTTAAACAATACAGTAAATCAACATTTTTCTTTCTAATTTGCCATCGTCTTTGTATCATATTTTTCTGGTTAGCATATTAAAATTTTCATGCAAAATCCTGCAACTTTTGTATGCATGATTTTTCTCTATCAAGAAATAAACTTTTAAAGGGGTGGCAATTATAAGAAAAACGCTGTACACAAGTGGTCTTTTTATTATTATTCCAATATGCCCTTACTGTGTGTTAATACCTACTCTATTTAATGGAGTCAACATTGTATGAATATTCGCATGATGTCTAACGTCAGGGGAAGGCAGATTATTTATTATTCATACACCAATTTGCTCGAATACCTAAGTGATAGACTTACTAGAAGAATTATATATAAAATATAAATAATTACATCGATCGCACAATTATAAACAATACCGAAATCAATAAATTTATCGTCAAAGTACTTATATACATATATACAAATGATCTGGGGCAATATTTTCTTCCGGAATGGTATTAAACATATAAATTAGATATTCTAGTTTTGTATATCGTTTTAGACATATATTAATTAATCTTATTTATGTATACAGAGTGTCCCATAATGATCTAATGAAGCCGCAACTTCTATTAATTAATTAAGATATCGGTGTGCAACAAAATCGAAGCCATATAGACCAACAAAATTAACGATTTCTTTTATATTCGTTAAATGTGAAGCATGTCATACATATTCCTCTGAGATGAATAAAAAACATTATTGTTTGCTTTTTCTTAATTAACATTAAATCTCAGTTTTAATCTTCTCCTGAAGATGCCAACTAAGTTGGCGAAACGCGTGTCGAGAAAAGTAGAGTAGTTCGGTGTTTCGTGGAAAACGTCCAGTTTTTTGTTTCTACGCCGAAGGTTCCAGTACCCAGTCCAGGATAACATTGGGTTGTCAATAATAACCCCAGTTGGGTTGTCAAGTCGAAGTACGTCATGTCGAGTGTGCGCTCTACGTTCTCGCGAGCTGCTAGTGTCTGCTCGCACCGCGTAGCTGCAGCTGTTGTTGAATATAGCTACTATTAGATATATCTTCCTCTCCACCCCAGACAATAATCTGCAACCAATATAATATTCTTTACGTCAGCAGAAGCCAGATGTCCTGGTGTAGTAACTTGCTAAAACCTTTAAACGCGTTTTTCTCGAAAACCCATTTTTCAAGACATATCGATACGGTGAGCATGATTTCTTAAAAACCACTGAATCACTGAAATGATTTTTCAGATTTTGCACACCTATTTGGCACTACACTAGCTAGTCCTTTGAACGGTCATTCGGTTGTAAAAGCTCCATTTATCAATATTTTTTCCTAAAAAATAATTTAAGTACTTGAATATAAGTACTAAATGATGATATATTGCACTGAATAAAATTTTATGGTCAAAAAAAAATAGTGAAATCCCTCTTTTTTTGGTGACCCAACTGGGAATAACCCTTAAATTAATAGTATTCATACATTTAATACATATAAATTAAAGATTTACATTTTGGTAGTTGTCTATGCACTACTAAATATTTTTTATAAATCGTATTTATTACACCCAAAAAAGTGTTTCAAACATTTTATGAACCGATTTTTAATTAAAAAAAAAAAAGTGCTCAGTTGATGTTTTGGTTGCATTCCGATAACTTATAGCTTGTATAAATCATTCTGGAATACTCTGTGTATATAAGCCATTAAGCCAAACACCACTTCCTCATCACTAAATCAACCAGAACTATGAAGACAAATTAGCTCAATATATTTCTAGAGAAATAATTTTTCGAAATTAAAAAGAACAAATGGGGGAGAAGTATAGGAATTTCGAATTATTTTTTATGTTATAATCCAGTATTTTGTAAAGTAGCGAGTACTTGTATCCGAGATGGATTCGAGGCTAGAGAGAGTGTTGTAATAAATATATAAAGAAAATTTGTTAATCCAAGACTGCGACTTTGTTTCAAAAATTATCACTGGCGATGAAACTTGGGTATATCATTGATCCCTCCAATGATGCAAGAGAAAATAGAGGGGGTAGAGAAAGGGTCTTCAGCTCCAAAAAAAGGCAAAGACATAGTCTTCAACAGAAAAAAATACCGGTAACGGTCTTGCGGAACTCTTGGTTAAGTATATCAAGAAGGGAAGTAGTTAAATATGAATAGTTTTAAGAGATTTTGGACTAGATAATTTAAATACATTTATTACATTTAAACATCTTTTGATCTAGAAAAATGTGAAAAACAATTTTGAAAGTAGGTAATAATTCTTCAGTCTCTCAGTCAGCGATTTTTTTAAATAGAAATCTTAATAGTAATAACAGTAATATGAAGACAAGACAGTAAAAGTACAGATGTACTATCAATTACTGAGTTACTCATAATTATAATTCCACTTATGTACATACATAAAATTACGGTATTAATTGCATATGTTAGTTTCTATTCGGAATCAATTAACCAATTATGGTCATAATTAAATACCAAAACTAATTCTATTGTTATTGTACATTACCTATTACTTACTACTACATATATATGCATAATTTTCGTAATAATCTACCCAGTGATAAATAAGCTGGCAGAAACGGGACGTGCCACAGAGGCGTACGCATCATAAATGCAATACACGAAAGTAACTAGAAGTCTTTCACACCTTTGCCATATTTCATCACGAAATTATAGCATACTATTCAACGTATTGCATATAGCGGAGGTTGTACACCATCACCAATTGACAAATTAAATTGAGGCAACCCCCATCACATGATACACGAGTTGTCTATGTGTCGCGTCGCCGTAAGCCAACTTTAGTGATTGATATATAAGATTACACATATACATTGAAAACATGTTATTTTTCGATTTTATAGATTTTTTGGAATATTACTGAAAAATTAGTTTAATGACTCATGAATCCATAATTTTTTTCATAGTTTTTTTTTATTATTCTTTGACTTTATAGTTAACGTGGAGTGGGTACTGGAACCTTCGGCGTAGAAACAAAAAACTGGACGTTTTCCACGAAACACCGAACTACTACACTTTTCTCGACGCGCGTTTCGCCAATCAAGTTGGCATCTTCAGGAGAACTAAATTTTTAATTAAAACTTTTAGTTTTAATTAAAACGTTTAGTTTTTAATCTTCAACTTAATCAACTTGGTTGGTGAAACGCGCGTCGCGAAACGTGTAGTAGTTCGGTGTTTCGTGGAAAACGTCCAGTTTTTTTTTATAGTTAACATTTTCCTGAAATTCCTACCTGCCTACTATTAGATTCAACAAATTAAAATTGGTAAAAATTCTGATTGATTAGATGATATTCTTCTAAATTAAAGAAATATGTGGTTTCAGCAAGATGGTCCTCTTCATGATTCTTTTATTATGATTGGTTTCATAAGAAGAACATTTCATGAGGTATTAGTTAAATATCGTTGTGATTAAAAGGACACGTAGAATCACTTAACCTTCGAGATTTTTTACTCTGGGGCTCTTTAAAAGAAGACAATTTCAAAAATAAAAATACATAAATAGGCTAGATGATCATGCGATATGATAATATCAATGTACGTAGGTATAAGAAATCTTCGAAGAAAATTTGAAATAATACGTGTAAAGTTTTGTTGTAACTTTACAATTATAACATCAATGATGATTTCAACAAAGTTAACTATTTGGTTTTAGTTATATTTAGTTCTATCTATTAACTTGTTTTTTATCCTTTCACAAATATTTCTTATTAGATTGTCTTATTTTTGAGAAAACTCTGTTTTGTTTTTAAAATAAAATCATTTTTAAAAACCCTTGAAAACTAAACTTTTATATTTTTTATTATTTGAACAATACATGTTGCATACCAAAAAATAGTTCGAATATAATATAAAACAGAGTATAAATATATTAAATACAGGTACAATGACTCCTCTGGTTACGGATACCTCTAAATAGCCGAAAATCTTTCTTTGGTGGAATTTTTCAGTGGGGTTTATTTGAAATACCTACCCCTTAATAGCGGACCCCTGTAAAATGGACGCGGACACTATTTTTGACCTAGGATGCAAAAATATATGTAAAACTCCCTGTTAATAGCGGACAGACGAGATGGTGCACAAACGGTGGTCAACTCGTTTTAACTCCTATTCATGTCATGTGATATAAGTGAGTGTGATATAGAAGACAATATACCATTAGCGTTTTTATTTACAATTTGTGTCTTACTGATGTAGATGTAGGAACATATTCATTAATTGATAGTGATTTAATAACTGAAAATCCAAATGTTTACTATGCCTGATTGCATTGAAGAAATCAGCGATCCAATCGAAACTGACGTTGAACAAGAGGAACTTGTAACTAGTATTACAAATATTTCGAAGCACATAAAAAATTAAGATCTTGGAAACTGTTACTTAAATTGTAGCAATTTAAACATCGTTAAGAATATTTCTCAAACCATTCTTGAATGAAAATCAGAAATATTTAACAACAAAATTAAACATGCAAAACAAACGACCATAATGTTATTCCAAATAAGCTAGATTTTTCCTGGATTGTACTGTGGGAACGTAGGTGTAATATATATATTGTTGTTTGATAATCAAGTAAGGGTGTAATAATATGTTTTATTTAGATAATATGCAATGAGACATATGTATGTATTATTATTTTTCATTGTCCCACCTATAAATAAGGAACATCTCTATATACCGGATATTTCAGGATTTCCCTTGAGTGTCCGCTATTAGGAGGTTATAATATATATGTATACATAGTAGTCAATCATGCAGTGTGGCATGTCAAAAAAATTTGAAAAAACTGATAAATTGATAACTCTGCTGATGGCAGTATAATCTAAAATTAACCAATGCTATAATAAACAATGGTCCAGTGCTATAATAATCAACAATTCTGTTTTGTATAAACCATTCACGAAGACAATGTAAAACAATACTCGTATATTAATAACAAAAAATATTATGTTTATGTAGGTTCTATGTAAAATAAGACCTAATGATATGTTTTTTGTAATCTAGGTTTTGTTTTGTTTTTTAATAACCAGAAATACGGGTGCCCAATTATTAACGAGGTAAAGATGTAATTTTTTATTGGCACCCCTTGGGTTTCTCTGTTATATTAGAATACTGCAGCTCAAACCTGTTAAACATATTTAACTTCCATGTCTAGTAGGACAAAATAGATCCATATAAATATTAGTTGCATATATTTTTGTGTTCTTAATCCTATGTTGTTTTTGATGATGTTATTATAGTATGTACAGAAAATGTGTAAAGCAATAGTTTTTTATCATCTACTTGGATATCGAAAGGGTCAACATCATATTTATGTCTAATCTAACCACCGAATCAACTGCTCAGAGCATTGCGATTTACCTCTTACCCCTAAATTCGCGAACGGTCCCCAAAAGCAAAACATTTAAAAAACTTTTCACACTCGAAAACATTAATGCCAGCTAGAACACTCACTTCCAAGTCATGCGGATATTTTTAGCAAAAAAAATCGTACACTGTTCGAACTACCTGTGACTCCCGCCCCCACAAAAACAATCACAACGAGCGTAATAAAAATTTTCACGCATTTTCTCCCGGAGCCGGGCGGAGGGTAGCTCTCCCTTGGGCACGTTATGCCGGACTTTCGTGACGCGGCTTATAATGTATGGTAATAAAGGGTATTGGTCATCTGGTCATACAGCAGTAGCCGGTCGCCTGGAGACCCCGCACATAACACAGGAATCGATGCCGCCGCACCACCGGCCCTGCTTCTTGAGGAATATTTTTTTTGCTAATGAATTTTAATAGGTGTGCGATAAAATCAAAATATACCACCGTGTGTTTCGCGTACGTTTTTTAACATACTCGTATGCATAGGGGAGAGCTGGTAGGAATTCGCCACCGGAGGAATGATTTTAGCCCTGTTGCTGAAAACCGCGAGGAAATTTTTTCCCGGCTGGAAGTCGATTTAAACTCATTACGCCTTAAATTGTCTTTAATCTCAAAAAAATGGTCTAAAATCGTCAATTTTGTCTTATAAGATTGAATTGTATACAGGGTGTCCCAAAAGTCGACGATCAAACGAAATCAAGAGATGCAGCTGGTCATTTACAATCAAAATAACCATATATCGCTGGTTAAGATGAAGACCGTCACAACTCAAAAAAATATAAACGGCCTGTTTTTCCTGTAATGGGTGTAAATAAACTGTATATTTATGTGTGAAAGAGTCACATCTTAAGTTTGGCTAGATGGGGCTGGTGTCATATGACACAAGTGGGATATTTACAGTACATTTTAGGAAAGACCGTATTAACTAGTTTTGCGCGCAACATAATACTTTTTGACTTGTGACAGTCTTCTTCCTAACCAGCGATATGTTATTATCCGATTGTTGATGGTTCAAAAGTTATTTCAAAATTTGTATTTTTCCCTGAAAATGACTAATACATTTTGTGAATAACCTTAATGTGTAATAGCATGTTAGAATCTGCATTAAATTGACAACTTTTTCTGATAGTTGGTAATTTCCCTGTAGCAACTTTTCTATTGTCAGTGCCCCTTAAAGAATAATTCAAAAATAAAAACTGTTTGTAAAACAAACACGTGTTGTTTTTAACTTTGATAATAAGTTATAAGTTGATGATAACTCATAAATATGCTGCTATATCATCTCATTTCATCCTTTACGCACAATCTTACAAATTACATCCAGCCAACAAGTCATAATACTTTGGCTATTGATTTTTTTGTAGACGCATTAGGCATTTTCAGGGAAAAATACAAATTTTGAAAATACTTTTGAACCATCATCAATCGGATAAAAACATATATGGTTATTATGATTGTAAATGACCTCCTCCATCACCTGATTTCGTTTGATCGTCGACTTTTGGGACACTCTGTATAATATTGTGAATTTTTTGTCATAAAATATCATTTAGGGGTCAATAACAACCCAGAGTGAATTCCACAACCCTATAAACACATTCCCTTACACCCAAGAATCCAATAGCTGAGGGATTTGCATGTACGAAACTAGAACACGTATTTTAGGGGATTCAAACCAAATAGCCCTGAGGGTTTGAGAGTCAGAATCATCAGACTCAACCCCATAACCACATACCTTTAAACCCAATAACTCAATAGACCAAATAGCTGCGTACATACATAACATAACGAACTAGAAACGACATATCTCGGAGGTTTTTAGCAGGCAACCTCAAGCCTAATAACCCTTTAACTTGAAGATCCGTGAGCAAAGGTGCTCAAATCCAAGTAAATATCAGCCCCATTTCTCAAATATTAGTCTGAGAACATTCGCTTATAAATAAATCCCCTGATATAAGGTTTAAGGTTATTAGCTTACAGGGCATATGGTTTCTATGTCTCAGATCTACAAATTACTCGGTCTAGTTGTGAAGTTAGTGGGTTACTAAAGAGTGTAGTAGACAGGTCAGTTAGTCAGGTTCATTAGTACAGAGTGGGAGAATTATTTGTGCCGTATTTTTAAAACGTCTCGTTGGTGTGAAGAGATTACATTAAGGTTTGTAGAAGAATATCGTGAAAGCCTGGGATACAAGGGCTGCTATTTATAGAAATAAACAAGCTCGGACTCGGGTATAAGGAGGATTCAGGAGATCATGGGAATAAAGGATTCGGAGTGCCTAAATTAAAAGTTCATTAAGAGTTCACTTCCTGCTGCAATTATTTCTGATAATTCACCACATATATTCAATACACAATTCCGCATTGCTACTTACAGGGCACATGGTTTCTATGTCTCAGATCTACAAATTACTCGGTCTAGTTGTGAAGTTATTGGGTTGAAGGATTTAAAGTTGTATAGTTACAAAGTATGTGGTGCTTGAATCCAATCCTCAGGACTCTGGGATTATAAAGTTTGCAGTAAATTCAAATTAATTCGATGGTTACAAATTCAGTGAAAATGGATTTTTTTGTGGTGGTTTGATTCCCCAACAGAGAATTCAACAGTGAGTTATAAAGTTATTAGGTTTAAACAAATGATTGTTGGGTTTAAGGGTATGGGGTTATGTGGTTATCGGGTCTGAGGATTTTAACTCTTAGACTCTCAGGACTATGGAGTTATTGAATTTGAGGTTATCTGCTCACGAACCCTCGAGATACATGCTTCCTGACATCCCTGGACTATTGGGTTATTTAGTTTAAGGGTATGGGGTTATAGGGTTGTGGTGTTCTTTGGGGTTCTGTTGTCTCCTAAATTGTAAGTATATTATGGCAAAAATGTATCAATTTCTCTCTTTATTCTATACCACGATTCAACCTTATAAATGGCAAAATTGACGATTTTAGACCAGGATTGGGTCGGTAACCCATTCCTCCTGTATAATTAGGGACCTGTAATTTTTAAAATATTAATGCGTTTCATGTATTACAGTGTTTCAAGATTAAGCTATTAGAATGCTATGGATAAGGAAAACGGATAGAATATGCAGAACACATAATGAAGGCTGTTGTAGGATAAATGTTAAAAGAGGATATTATTCGCCAAGTAACAAATGAAATTAATTTTACCTCAATGAGCTTTTTACGACACCTATATTCCAAATTTAAAATTTCATCAGATTATTTTCAACTTAACAAGAAACAACCTTGGCAAATTATTTAAGTCCCTTACTTGTTCCAAAATGCAGTGGCTTTCTGTTTCTTTTTCTTTCGGTAGATCTGGAAATACCATACTGTAACTCATACAGCATTTATAGAATATTTTCGATTTACTTTTTGGAGGCTGATATGAGTTCATCACTTTTCTCTATATTTTGTATAATACATTGCATTTATTGCATTATGAATGTTTAGATAAATCATTTTCCCAACCTAAACCTTCTGCTTCTAGGAAGAATAGTGCCACACAACACCTAGTGAGGCCCATAAAGAAATTGATTTCTCTATGGTGGGGCCTGGGTTCTAGAACTCCCAACGGGCATCTACCGTACTCTTTCATTAAATAAAATTATGTTGATATGTTTGAAAAGACATCATTAACATCTGCTTGTACAGTCGCGTAAAATGTTTGAACACCGTTACCGGGCCCCCTAATTTTTCGGGCCCTGTTGAAGAGGAATGAGCCAGTTTGTAAGAATAAAACAGTATACTGAATTGAAGCTGACCAGGAAACAAATTATTCTAAAAGTTTATAGTAGATAGTCAAGTAAAAATATACACTTGAGTGAGTAAATTATGATTGAAGCAGTAATTGATACATTCCTACCCACTCTTCCCAATGTATATGGATATTACGTCCGATATACATACATACTTCAAACAGTGTAGTATTTTTGCGTGTTTTGTTTTATTGCTTCATGTGTTTCTTTGTTCTTTTTTAAATGGATAGAGGTTACACTGATCACCGACATCAACGACCTACTTGCAGTATGTCCTATATAAAGCTGAATTTACACGTGTCAAGTAGGTAAAGCAAGTTAGTAAATCAAGTAACTAAATTTAGTTACTTGTATGGTGTAAATAACTTGATTTAGTACCTGCGCAAGTACCTAATTTAGTAAACTGCTTAGTCAACTAAATAGAAACAATTTATATTTACTTGAGCAAGTAGCCTCTCCCACCCCTGCATTCCAGCAACTAAAACGCCGACTAAACGAGTGTAGTAGACAGGTCAGTTAGTCAGGTTCATTAGTACAGAGTGCGGAGATTATTATTTGTGCCGTATTTTTAAAACGTCTCGTTGGTGTGAAGAGATTACATTAAGGTTTGTAGAAGAATATCGTGAAAGCCTATGGGATACAAGGGCTGCTATTTATAGAAATAAACAAGCTCGGGACTCGGCGTATAAGGAGATTCAGGAGATCATGGGAATAGAAGGATTCGGAGTGCCTGAAATTAAAAGTTCATTAAGAGTTCACTTCTGCTGCAATTATTTCTGATAATTCACCACATATATTCAATACACAATTCCGCATTGCTACTCGCATAACTTTTCCAGCCATGTTTAAAATCAGCACTTATCAACAACTAACCATGAATAGGCACTATAAAATGTAGACACTCACTAAACAAACGGACTTAAATTTTAGCTACTGGATTTAGTAACTTGCTTTATCTACTTGACACGTGTAAATTCAGCTTTACTACAGGGTTAATCAGACAATATTATACATACATATGTATAAATAATGGTTCAGGTAAAAGTTGTTTATTCAAGATAAGACTTCCGCACGATGTATATGTCCTAGTTTTTTTGACGTCAATAACGAGTAATAAAGTACTTTTAATTTTCTTAGGAGGAAAAGAATATCAGAATACTTATTCTACCAACAACTTTAATTAAGTATTCAAAGTATTCACCATTTATTTTAGCAAAACAATATGCTAGTGCTAGTCTGTCATATAATGCATGAATTAGTTCTTTACACACTACAGAGCATTTAGAGATGGTATTGGTGATACATCTTGAATTTGCTGGTCTTCTCTTTCGGCTTTGAACTCTTTAACGCTATTAGGCTTGAAAACTTCTAGTTTTTAGATGACGTTCTAAGACGAAATCCCAAGGCATGAGATCAGGCGATCTCGAAACTATTCAATAGTTTCTCCTCAGTTTTTCCAACGGAAAGTTCTAAACTGTAAAAAGGACGTCGGTTAAATTAAAAGGGAAGGGAAATTTTCCGTATCAATTATGATTTAGAAATTACTAATTACGAGTATACTATTGCTAGTATATCACTACATATAAAGGTAATGGTTTAAATAATGATTGTTATATCCATGTATTCACTTCCTCGATGCTTTTCCTATGAGCAAGCAAAGCTGGACGTAATTTAAAAAAATATACTTTTCAAAGTTTTAGATATTTTTAGTATCTAAGATGCTGAATCTTAGCTACTTTGTGAAAGTATATTGTATATTTTATCTTAAAAAAGTGACTTATATACTCAAAAAGTATCTAATATGCTTTTAAACAAAATATACAAGAAACAAAAATATATAAGTTTTACAGTACCTTCAGGACCCAAACAGTAACTTGCAGATGTTAATATGTCACTGCCTTTCTTCAGTGGAATAGTATATTACATAACGAGCATGGAAAGTAGCATATACCATACGAGTGTGACATTCCACATGACTCTGGGTTTTGTTTGGCATAGCTTACTCGGTTACCCCTTTCAGGGGCGTAATTAAACTACAAATTTAAACTGTTCTTATCATATTATCATGTTTTTGAGATCGCTGATTATAAATCTGAAGTCAAATTTGAGAAATTCAATATGGCGGCGGCAATATGGTGGACCTCAAGCAAAAAAATTGAAAACTTCAGAATAAAATACAATTTTTTTCTTAAATAAGAAAAATTGCATTATAATCTGCATGAAATTTTCACCAAAAAATCTTGAATAAACAGACGCGTGCAACGCGTGCTTTGATGCGGGGCGAGGGAGGGGATGAACAATAGGAATGACCATAGTTTCTTTATGGGAATGACGTAACTTCAAATTCACGTAAGTCGGGGTAACGTAACTCGGGGTATTACTGTACTATTATTATGAACAAAATAGAATAGAATAATCAAGTGTAATAAAAGAATATATAACTTTTTTGAATTAAACTGACATTTTTTTGCTATATTTTGTTACATATAAAAAATAACAACAATAAGTGCATCTCAATCTTTACCAACAATAGCTTTGGTTATCATCTCCAGAATCTGAAAGCATGATTTAAAAGATGACTTACATCCTAGGGACTTCAGGAACGAATTTAATGTAAAAAAAGAAACATTTTCGCCATTGTTTATTTAATAACAATTGTAAAATGCATAATTGTTGCAAAAATAATATAGAAGTGCTTAAATACATTACTAATATGTATAAGAAAAGTTATTTTGTATTGATATCATATAATAAACCGGAGTATTATGTCGAGGCTGAGCTGACAATAATTAGGAAGAGTTAACAACAACTTTATTATTTTTTAACACGTTACAGAATACAACTGACAACTAACTACTACATTTTTGACAAGGCGGTCACCTTGACCTATCTAACTGAGTTCAATATGTAACACCCCTCCCCTCTAGACAACATAATCGTCTAGATACCGAGGTCTTCGACGAGACCTCGGTATCTGTTATTGTAAATCGACCAAACATGTAATTGTGAAATTTGCGGACACCCACAATACATGCAAGTGCTTCTTTGTCTAGCTGCGAAAAATTTCGTTCTGTGGCTGTTAAGGTGATGCGGCTATGGAAGGCTAAGCGGTATCTCTCTTCCACTCTGGTCAATCTGACTTAACACAGCTCCTACCCCATATGGACTCGCATCACATGTCAATATCAATGGTTGGTGTTCATCAGTAGTGAGCTAAACATGCATCAGATGACAATAATTCTTTTTACCTTGTTGAAAGCCACATTCTACGGTTGTCCCCATTTCCATGGCTTATCACTTATGCAACAACTGGTGCAAAGGTTCCGCGACCGTCGCCTTATCCTTCATGAATAAATGGTAGAAATTGACTAGTCCCAGAAAAGCCTGGAAGTTCAGATTTGCACGTCGGAGACCTAGCATTTTTATTGCTAGCACTTTATCCTCTGTTGGATGTATTCCCGCAGGTGATATTTTAAATCCTAGAAACTCTAACTCGTAAAAGAATACATTTATCCTTATTCAATCTCAGACCATCTTTCTTGTAGCCTCTGGAGAGTGGAGCGCCCAACTTTTGCTCTGATGATCCTCTGATCCAGCTATAACGAGGATGTCATCAAAGTACAGCAGTACTCCTGGAATGCCTGTAAGACGGTTCTCGATAAATCTCTGGAAAATTTGTGGAGCCGTGGATATGCCAAACTGTAAGCGGGTTACTCGAAATGCGCCTAGGTGTGTGATAATTGTCTGCACATCTGCACTTTCAGAATCTACCGTAAGCTGTTGATATGCCTGTGACAGATCTAATTTTGCAAACACCTTCCCACCTGCCAACGTTGCTAACATCTCTTGGACGCAGGGAATAGGATACACATCTTTACGCAAAGCTGGATTAACCGACTGGCTATAATCTGCACATATTCTGACTTGATTGCTTGACTTAATCACTGGTACAATTGGAGTTGCCCATCTAGGATGAATGACTGGTTCCAAAATACCTTGTTCTTCAAGTTTGCGCAACTCTTTTTCAATTGCAGGTTTCAATGCAAAGGTACCTTCCGAACTTTCATTAGGACTGGTTTACTGGACAGGTCAAGTCTAGATGGATAGGAGGTCCTTAAACTGCCCCAGCCCTTCTCCAAATATGTCCTTAAATTCTTGAACTAAACCGGAAAATATAACATTTTCTGCAGTAGTAGTATTCGCTACCTCTACCTTAATTTGCAATGGTTCAAACCAATTTCTGCCTAGCAAATTACCTCTGTTAGATTTAGCTACCACTAATGGTAATGTGACAACCTTGGCACCTAGCTGCACCTGCACGTCACACGAACCCAGGATTTCTATCACTTGACTCTGATAGTCTTTCAAAACAAAGTTTGGCATCATTAACCTTGGTTTAACTTTGGGGAACACAGTGTTAAGAATTTTCTCAATTATGGTATACGCCCACGAACCACTGTCTAGTTGCAATTTCACAACCGTCCCATTGATTTTCACTGGCATTACCAAGTCTTTTGAGCACAGCTGATCTTGGACAGATAAACTGTCCGTAACACTGAGTTACTGTCATTCACTGTCTCTCTTCAAGATTCTGTACTCGACTCTGTCCTAACGATTTCTTGTTCTGTTTGCCCACTTGTTTGCTTGTTTTTGTTAAATGTCCCTTTCTTCAGGCTCCGTTTCTTCGATAGACAAGCCCTTTCTATATGCCCCTTCTTTTTAAAAAATGGTATTCAAGCTTCCCTTAAACATGATCACTCTTGGGGTCATGTGAATTGCCACAACGGAAACATGCTTTTTGTTTTGTGCATTTCTTTTGGCAACTTTTCACATTATTAGTGGTCTGGTTTGGTACTTCTCTCAAAGCAGAGACGCTCAAGTTCCAGTTTCAAAAGCTAAGGTGATTTCTGCGACTTTTTTGTATGTTAAATTATGTTCTGCTAGTAGACGTCTCTGTAGATTTTCGTCATGTACTCCACATACAATTCGGTCTCTCAACATTTCTTCTAACATGGTATCTGCAAATCCCACAGTCTCCTGCTAAACGTCTTAGCTCTTTAACATGTCTGACGAAATGTTTTCATCTGGCCTCTGATTCCTCCGATGGAATATGAAACGTGCTACTACGGTAGACGTACGTGGTAAAAGTGTACAGCCAGTTTATCTAAAATGGACTTTAAATCGACATCTGCTACAGCCTAGGGTGCTATTAATGAGTGAATAATGTAAGTAGATGGTCCACATATGCTCAAAAGCAGACTTTTTTCTTATTCTCATCTGTAATTCCGTTAGCTGTTAGAAAAAACTGGAATCTTTCTACGTAGGTACGCCATTTGAGAGGTTCGTTTGTGTTGAAAGGCTCAGTCGTCCCTAATAAAACCATCTTGAAATAATAATGTGTTATTTTATTTTCCCCCCTTCTTGGTTCGATTCACCAGGTGACTCCGACTGCGCCAGTATTATGTCGAGGCTGAGCTGACAATAATTAGGAAGAGTTAACAACAGCTTTATTATTTTTTAACACGTTACAGAATACAACTGACAACTAACTTCTATATGCATTTTTGACAGACGGTCACCTTGACCTATCTAACTGAGTTCAATATGTAACACCGAGTTATAACAAAAAAAAACAAAAGAAATTGAGGTGAGAAGTATACTTCCTACCGCCCCTGAAACGAGGCTTCACGGCGCCTGTCGTCAAGCGCCGGGTGGCTGTTTGTCAGAAATCTGTCATTAGTGACAGTTAATAATGTCTAATGGTCTTAGTTATTTATGGTAACATAATGGCCATAAGGAAATTCTAGAATCCTAAAAACCCGTGTGTTAGCGTCTGTTTCGCGTTTCTTTTGAATTGCAATGTGTACTTTCTTATGAGGTTGTGGGAAACATATTCTCCAACACAAGGATGTTATATAAATTACACGTATTGGGTCATAACTTTTGAAGAAATGAAAATATTAAAAAATGGGATTAGGAAAATAATCTCCAAATTAGAAAGAGCTTTCCAATGATACCATAAAACATGTATGTTTCTGGAAAAAAAATTGTTCGAGCGTCGCGACCCTAGCGTCGTCCAGTTTTCTTTCTTTTATGTCAATTTCTCATATGGTGTCTCAGATGGTACGAAGATGATACTTTGTGCAGATTACAATTTCACACATCTCAACGTAAATAACAGGGTAAAGTTTAACACATCTCTTTATAAATTGCAAGTTTATTGTTTTCATGATTTTGTTTTTGCACATACAAGTAGTAAGTAGTATGACGCGTACGATTATGGGCCGCCGCCCGGATCTGCCGGCTTTACTTATAAGTGAGGCTTATTACAGGGTCGCACTAGCCCATACATGTATATAATAAATATACATCACGGACGTGCATAGCAAGTCAGACCTGCCAATTGGCTCCCCTTGCGGACCCACCATGCGGATGGGCGGGAAAAAACATGTGTTGTGCGTTTGATTGGTGGGCGTGGAAAAAGGCTCCATATTTAAAAAAAGCTGATCGGTAAGAGTGATATGAGAATCTTTTTCACACTCTTTATGGGGTAACGGTTCATAACTCGAGTGAACGGTGCGAGATATCGAAAAATCCCTCCCCCACAGCTCCTATTGGCGGACAACCATCTACAGAAAAAATATCGCCAATTCTGATGGAATATCGGAATATTACGCCATACTATGAATTTTTCAAATAATTCGAGAATGGTTCGATGGATTTTCAGTTTTGTAAAACCGATTAATGCCCATATTGCGTAATCCCCGTCGTTCCAGCAACTTTTAAAATTTGTATCTAAAGCTCTTTGGTTAAAAATTTTTTTGGCTGTGACAACAGTATCCTTCAAATCATCGAAATTCTCTTAGTTTGATAAGGGATATAGGATATGCATTTTCAATATATCCACGTTTCAATTCCAATTAATTATTAAATATGTTTGTTTGAAGTAAGATTATTTTAAAATATATCAAATAATTCCAAAACAAATTGATGGATTTTCAGTCTAAAAATGGATTAGTGTCCATATTGGATATACCACGTAGGTCTAGTTACATTTCAGATTTGTATTTAAATAATCAATAATTGAGTTGTGTTAATTCGCCGGGTTATCACCTGTCACACAGCTTTTGACAAACAACAAGAACTGTTTTCTGCCTTCACCTTCCTGCGCTTAGTTCAACTTTATTAACAATGATTTATAATGTATGACACCGGTTTATTATATGTAGGTAATTGTATGGGTTAGTCAAACCCTGTAATGAGCTTCACTTTGGCGATCTCTAATTATTATTATATTATTATTTAAATCATATTGTAAATAACTAATTTAAATTTATATATTTTATTAATGTTAGATACGCATATGTCAAATAAAGTATTCTATAAGACAATATATTGTACAATAGTTTTTTTTTTTGATAAAAAAATAAATAAAAGTGTAATAGGAACTAATCCCCAAATGTAGGCAAAACATAATACAAAGTTGTGTTGCTCTAGAGAGTAAATCATTATCAGATCATGAGATCATATACATATTATACATATGTATTATGTATGTATGTAAAGTGTGTAAGTATTACATATAATGAATTATAATTATAATAAATTTCAGAATAGGATATAGTCTGTAATTTTGTAAATCTGTAATTGAAAAAAAATAAAAGAATACATGGTTACTGTATTAAAAAAAGTCACTGGAATATGGAACAGGCCCATAAAATATATTATTATTAGAAATATTAGAAATGAATTGGGCAAGTCACAACAGAGTCGCATCTAGGTCACATATTACAAAGCGACAGTTTACAAAAAATACTTCATAATACAATAAACAGTACTCGACTAAACATACTAACTAACTATTACATGACAGAGCCATACTTATGTGCGGGAACGTCAGGGTCACGGTATACTTCGTTCATATTCTTGCTATATTCTTGATATCAAAGTCTGTGATGACGTCACAGGAAGACCGCAATATCTTCACAATCGAGGACACTATACCTAATAGAAAAATTAATTGGTAATGTTTATGGTTGCAAAGCAAATACGGGTTCCCTTGTACATACAGACATACTCATTACTTCATAAATCGTCGGTTGAAAGGTAAAACTCATTAACTTACATCAAGCCAATTCTTAAAAAATATTGCGATTATCTAAAAACACGAAACGAAAATCTTATTTTAAGAAGTTGCAAACATAAAAGTTATATTGCTTTTTAATGCAAAGAGGAACACATCATACCAGTTATCGTAAATTTCTGGACATCTCGACGTAGCGAAGAGTCTATAACCACATCGGTAGGCAAGGGGCTCATAACCATAACATTACCTCGATCTTAAATGAGTTATAACTGTGTTGTATTAGGGAACCCGTTTTTGCTTTGTACAACTGCAACATTATCAATAAATATTTCTAATATAGTGCCCTGGGATTGTGAAGATATCACAGTATTTCCGAAATGGCATTACAAACTTAATATAAGGATGCGATATGTATTAATTCTACAATTGAAATTAAAAGTTTAATTAAAACAATTTTTTATTATTATTATTATTATTAGCCATAAGTGTAGACGGCAAAGCCGTTTAAACTTAGCAGTAACCCTGTGTGTATTACTTAACATTCATAGACAATAATACTCAATATCACAAACAGACCAAAATAAATGCTACAAAATATATAAAGTAGGTAGTTAAGTAGCTAAATACATATCATAATGATTTTTAAATGAATTAACATTTGGTGCTGAAACTATGTTTTCTGGGGAGAGAGTTCCAATAATAGTGCACTCGATTTGAAAGAAAGTATTGGCGACATAGTTTGTGAAATCTTTCGCGCACTAATTTATAACTATGCCCTCTTAAACAGTATCAACACTAAAGCTAAAGAAATCCAAATGTACACTATAATGACTGTGCAAAATTTTATAAGTTTCAATAAGATCACCACGTATGCGTCTTTCCCTTAGAGTAGTGGAGACCAAGCACTGAGAGTCTTTCCTCGTAAGATTTCAACCTTGTAATTTGTAAATCCAGTTTTTTCTTGTTTTAGGACCAAATTTTATGGGTTTTATGGGTAAATTTATTAAAGTGTCATTTTTTTACACTGATGTTACCGCACATAAATACTGTTCCGTTATCGAATTGTTAGCCATCAAGTATGTTTATGTGAGTATTCATTACTGTATTGTGATGTATTTTTTGTGAACAATCGTTTTTAACAATAGAGGCAGGAGTGGAAGCATGCAATTCACATCTCTGTATATATTATAAATTTATATATCTAACTTATGTTAAAAACATGTTTTCCCCATGCTGAATGTTATGTTATTATGTAGTAGATATTATACTCCATTTTTTACAGATTACTTTTTTCTTTGATGAAATAAATAATAACAATATGAATAGGAATAACACTTTTAAAAAGATGTTTATTTTTAATTTCCCAAAAAAAGTATTTGCATTGCAATGTATCTGTATTGTTTGGGGTACCTCTTGCTGTAGATTATTTGATGCAAAAATGGAGGCATAAGTTCACTCTAGTAGTTTTCTCCAATCTCTTAAAATTTCCCACAATTTTTGATTCGCAAACAATAAACTGAAAGTCTTGCCACTGTTACCTATTCCTTTCAGTTAACTATAAAATGTTAACTAATACGGACTGAAAATAGAGGTTTAAATAAATACTGTCGTTTATTAATTTTATTTGTTTACTTGAATAACACTAAAAACGTATACTAATTAATTATTTACAATTTTCTTTTTAATCACCACGGATGGAGTCTATGTAATCAGCTGCTTCTTTAGATATTCTGTGATATTTTGCAAGAACTGGTCTGTAGTAGTAGGCCTGATAGTCATAACGCTCAGACATTTTTGTTTAATTTGCTTCTCAAGCTGTCTGAAAATAAGGTGAAAATAAAAAAATAATGAATTTTTACTGCTCGTCAAAATTACAGTTAAAAAATCCATTAGGGTGTGGGATACAAAATGATATCTAATAAAAACTTTACCAACTGATCATTACCTCATTCTTCTTTTTCATCTTCCATATACAGGTAGGCCAAATATTTTTACCGTGTTCTTGTTGTGGGCTGGGTAACATATATCTGGCAATAAATCTTGTTATTGGACTCTAAGTGAGGCAAGCATGTATTAAATAATAAAAATCATTTAATACATATGAACATAAACATAATATGAATGTGCTTACTGATTAATAGTTTCAAAAGTTTTTACGATGTTTGGATCTCAATAAAAGGATGAAACATTGTTTTTGTATATGAAGCCAGAAATACATTTGTTGTATTTTGTAATATGCTTAAAATTCACATACTGAGCAGTTTTAATTACATTTCTTTTTTTTTTTTGAATTAAACAAACATTGGAGTTTAAAAAAGTGTTCACAATTTGTATGTTGCGGGGTTTTATTTTTATGTTGTTTCTTTACACTACAATCGGAAAATTTGGGCACTGTATGATAAAACAAAAAAAAACTTCAAAAAGAACATATACGTTCTGCTTAAAATTGTAGGAAACAAGATAATCGTAAGAATTCATAATTTGCTTTACTTTGGATTCATCAGTGGTCTCCCGTGCTTTGATATTTTTTTTTACAAATACATGGTAAGCAGGCTATAGTTTTTTCTAATTCTGGCCTTATTCAGAAGTATCAGTTAATGTAATATAAGGTTCAAAATATACTGTTTACTCTATTTTAGTTATTTTCACTACTACACATTTCCTGACACACACATGTGAAATGTTTACCAGCCCTTAGATGAGAGATGATCTTATTGGTCATTCCTGAAGCTTTGAGTGATTTGTTTATGTACTTTTATTTAAGAAATTAATGAATATGAATTATTACTCATTAACAATAAATACAATGCATACATTGGAGCATCGATTATCCGAATATGTACATATTTGCAGTAAATAAACATACATACATATCGTTAATACATATACATTCTAAGAAAAGAAGTCCAATATTAAACGGTTCGGTTAACCGGTGGTTGGATAACTGGTTAGGATGTCGATGCTCCACTGAAATTCCTATTTATTCGAATCTTTGAGTAAAAGTTAGTTTTACAAAGATTTACTAACTAAGCTTAAACTTTCCGATGATGTGTATATGCTCGAAGAAAAAAACTGTTTCATTTTATTCTCAAAATGGGAGTTTAAAAGTTTCTTTAGAACATGTAATACCATATGCACCCATCAAACTGCAATTACCCTGTAATATTCCCAGTGTTTGATTACATAGTCTTCTGGTATCTCTGAAGACGGGACTAATGAAAACGTTAGCGTGCAAATTGCCAAGGAACAAGGAATTACTCAAGTAGGACATAAAAATGGGCAAGATCTTTAAATTTATTCCACTGCCACCTAGAAGGTACCAACGGAAATATTAACCTATGTTGGCTGATTATACCAATCAAAAATATACAAGTGTACCTCCATTTTTATTCCAGATTGTAGACGTAATAAAGGCCTTAGGGTACTAAAAACCGGCATATTTGTAATTTAATCAATTTCGTCTCTATGTTGGTTTCAAAATTATAAAAATCTATCAAAGTTGTCTGTCAAATTAAAAAATGACCAACCACAAAACATATAGGGAATTGCCAACTGCCAACTTTCCAACACTTATTGCACCATAGACTGGATCGACTGAATAAGGGATCCGAGAATTTCTAAGTTAAGGTGGATCCACCATTTCCATCAAGATGTATTTTATTCCTCTTTAACTGTAAACTGTATGAGCTGTATAGAGCGTACTTCTCATATAAAATGTGCAGAAGATTAGAGAAGGAGACCGCGCTCGCGTAAAATGGGTACCGAGAGAACGGCACAAATTACGTCGAAATCCGCTAGGCTATTAGCGGCGCTGCGAGCGCCGCATTTCTTAACTTCGGGAGTCTTCAGGAGTTTCGTAAACACAGCATCTAACCCTGAATGTACCCGAATCTTGTACACTCAACATCCACATATCCGAACTTTTCCGTTCCAAGCAAACTTCCACATTTCCGAACTCTCGTCACCTCGGGATAACCGAACTGCTGGCGCATGCGCAAAGGGTTTTCTGGCTCATTCTAGTACTTATCTTTGTTTTTGGAGGTTTTCATACAAATGTAATACATACATACATATGTACATGTTAATAAAAGAACGTTTTTTTAAACCAAAAAAATGTCAGGTGCAAAAGAGAGAGTGATGCAGGTAATTATTTTGTAATTCAAGTAAAGGTTTGTTTTATTGAACATTTTGTTAACGTAAATTTAAAATTGAAATGAAAAATGATGAGAAAATATGTATTTTTAAGAAAACCGTGATACAAAACAAAACATTATGTACTGTTTACTTTGCAGAGAAAAAGGCCTGCTAAGAGGCTAACCTTGGAGCGACGGCCAACGCGGCGGGGTCGGGCGACTGCGACGCGAAACAGGTTCCGTATTTATTTAGTCCTTTGAAGGTCGTGCGCCTGTAACTGTGAATTACTGATTGTTATACTTAGGGCCTCAACGTTTTTCACTCCCGGTTAAGGCCCGATTAACCTAGCTTAGACGATAAGACTGTGAAAATATACAATCAATGTGTAATGTCTGTATATTTTTTCAGTCTTATCGTCTGGTTACTTATCCGAGGGCATTTAGGGTAGCCTTTAATTGATATTATAACGTGGTTAAAACGCCTGCCCCATTTGACTTATCAATTAAAAAAAAATTATCGGAGGTTTTCAGATTTAAGTGTTAAAGCTCCACTGTGTACTATGAAATATGCAAGTATTTACAGAAAAGGACAGTGTGAAAAGCAGTTAAAGTAGCCCAAAACACCGAGAAAATAAAAGAAATAGAATCCCAAGAAGTAAATTCCTATATGACTTACGTTTACTACTGTGTAGTTGTTTGTTACTGTGTAAGAGTGTGACAACAGATGCGGGAAAAGTAAGACAAAACAATATTACTTGGTAAGTCACTATTTATTCACTGCAGCATGCATGCTCAAGTTCGACCCTGGCATGTACCATTTGGTTCTAGCCCTAGTATGGGCGTAGCATCACCTAATACAACAAACCTTAGCTTAGAATAGGTCGCAGAGGTGGTGGCCACTGGCCACCAAGAAGACAAGGAGACCGAGCTCGCGTGTTTCGGGCGGCACAAAATACGTAGAAAGATAAACTTAATAATTAATATGGCGGCAGACTATTACCGGCGCAAAGCGGTAGCGCGTTCAAGTACAAGATTCGGGTACATACAGGGTTAGACGCTCTTTTGCGAAACTCCCGAAGCTAAAAATGCGACGCCCACCGCAGCGTCGCTAATACCTAGCGGATTTCGACGTCATTTGTGCCGTTCTCTCGTATCTAACTTACGCGAGCTCGGTCTCATTGTTTTGGTTTTTCTTGGCGGTTCAACACGGACGGCCACAGCGTCACCCACCTGGTTTACTCTGTGGTTACAATCCCGTCAGTACGACTTCCGGAGGCAACATACGTATTGCGGGAAACCGCGCCCTGAGCAACTTAAACACCAGTTCGGCGTGCAAACAGTATCATAAGCTGCCGAGACATCGATAAATAACGCCACGGTACTGAATCTTCTGTTGTATCCGTGGATTACGTCCTAGGCCAACTTGGCTAGGTGGTGAAGGGTAGAGAGGCCAGGGCGGAACCCGAATTGATGTTCCGGAATTGTCAATTTCTTAGTATATTATTATTTATTTAATATTTTTACACATCTCTCTACCTCTTTGGACATTAAGTTTAACAATGTGATTGGTCGATAACTTGATGGAGGTAGGGTTCGGGGTTTAAGGATTGCATTGCATTGGCGATATATGTAAGTAAGTTGTACAACTGCCTTCCTAGGAAGTCTCTCAAGTAGGAATAGGGGATGTATCAGGATGGGGAGCTTTTAAGGGACAGGGTTTAAGTATAAGGGTGACATCGTGGTGATAAGGGTGACATCGTATAAGGGGAGGCGTTAAGTGGATAATTTTCGGGGGGATCGGAACTCTGGCAGGCAGTCGAGAATATTCCATTGATATCCTCAATTGCTCGAGGGTGGTATCGGGGGGGGAGGTACATGTCTTTGTAGGGATCTCGCCATCGCGTCGGCGTTATCCACGTCTGTCATGTTGACGAGGCCCTCGTAAACTACCGGGGCGTGTGGCGAGACAGGCCGCTTGATCAGTCGCACCATACGCCACAGCGAGTTGTCCGTCGTCTCGAGAGCCTCAATTTTTCCCACTCCACGTCGCGTTTTGTGCTCGTCAATTTTCGTCCATATCGTCTGTTGTAAGTCGGTCAGTTTAAGTTTATCGAGCGGACGAAGGTATTTCTGCACCACTTCCGCCTTAGGCCGTTCTTAAACTTGATTAGTTTAAAGATGCCATTGGTGTTATTATCTGGATTATGTCCAAAGTGTGACAATTTGGGAGAACTCAGGAAAAGAGAAAAGCACAGTCTTCAGAGACTAACATCGTACTACTTTTATTTGTTGATGCAGTGTTACCAACAAGAAAGAAACATATTAATGTTAGCCCAATAGGGTCAGTACCATTCCGGTTGTTGCGGTGATTCCGTCATCACGAATGCTGCGCGTCGCCACCGCCGAGCTGCATGCGCCTGCTGGAATATCGCGTCCTAATTCAATCTCCATCATCGCGTGCCTGGGAGAGTTGTACACACCTGTAAGGATGATCTTGTTAAGTTGTATGGATTTATTATCTATATATCCATATCAAGATCGGTGGGGGTTGGTGGGATACCCCTCTTAATGAGGAGCATCACCCCTCCACCTCGTCCTCGATCTGTTCGGTACTGGATGTACCCAGGGGTACGGATATCTGTGTCGCCCGGCAGCTTATTTGGTTTCTTTTATGGGGCGACCTGTGCACCTGAAGTCGTCTGCCGGACCTCTGCTCCGTTGGAGCAGGCTGTATTTGATTCGGCGGCGGCTGTCCTTCTGGCTTCCCAGGCATTGACCGCCGGCATCACGGCAGAAATGAATCGGGGCGCATTCCTCTCAATTTCATCTTGGTTTTGGAGCCGTTGGATCCTCCTGGCATACTCCTGGCATTCTGTACTGCAGGCAGTGTGGTCGCCGCCACAGTTTGCGCATCGGGGCGTAAATTCCGTATCATCCCTGGTGTGGGAGCACACGCTGCGGTTAGATGATCCCTCCCCTGCGCACTTGACATAGTGGGGAAGGGGGGTGCCCGCAATTAACCTTTGCGACACCTGAATTGAATGATTTTTGTATTATTTTGACGACGCCTTTTCTAGGAGATATTGGTAAAAATTATGTATTTTACCTTTTTTTGTAGGTCATGTAGGGTCTTAGACTTATCAGTTACCCCTGTCCACCCTGTAACCCGCGGGGGACAAAAGCATGGGTCTTGTCCTCCGCAGGGGTGTACATGTGAAAGAATTTTTTATATTCCGTTAATTCTTTTATGTACCTATATCATGGTGCTATTCGGGCCGTATTTAACATAAAAGTCTTTATGTACATGTTTTTTGATCTCCTGTAGGAGCGCCTGGTGGTCTCCTGGGGCGGCGCTCCTACCACGATCGGTGGAGGCACTTTTTTAGTCACTCGAGGGCGGGCTGAGACGGTTGTCGGTCCAGTAGCCGCCGACGACGGAGCGGGCTCCGGTTGCGGCTGGGCATCTTGGAGAGCCTCGTACCTGTTTCTTGTGGTAGGCGCTTCCTGAACGGCCTCTTTCAATATGTTAGCGAGTCTGGAGACCCGCCTAGACGATCGAAATCCATCCGCATAGGTTGACATCGTCGGGCCAGGTCTCACATATGCGGGTTTTCATGTTACGACTTTTAGTGATGATTTCGTTATTTGTTATTCGTGCCTTTCCCTCTCGTAATAGCGCTATGAAGGCGTCCACCTGCGAATTTTCGTCAGTGGACACCTCCATTGGTGTTCCCGGCGGGGAAACGGCACATCAGACGTAGAGGCTGGCTCGGCGGCATAGACTGCTGAAAGCGGCTAGCGCGTCGTCAATAGGAGTCGCCGGTGTATCACTCGATATGTTCGCCGTCTCAGCGGCCGCACTCGTGCGCGCACCGCGAAGAAGAATTTCGATGCTGGTCGCGTTATCGCAAGTGATTTTTGCGACTGCTTTTAAACCGGCTCTTTGCGCTGCACGTTCAATATCGCCGATCCTCTGTTGCTCGTTCAGAAGCAAATATTTAAGTTTTTTAAGCGCACTGGCCCCAGCCGAGGGCCCTCAAAACCCTCGAAACCACATTCTAAGGGGTTAGATAACGATCGTCTTTTATTTATTGAGCGTTTTCTCACTAGCACTGTGTCTCTACCCTGCCCGGGTGCCAAGCACCAAGGGGTGACAACGACAACTCACTCATACAGCCAAAGAATGCGCGCAAAAGCTTCCTTTATAACGACATATCAATAAATAACCACCTACTCTTGTACCTAGCTACTTACATACTAACATCATATTTGAAATGCATCGCAACTATATTTTCGTGTTTTTTTTCAAATATAATTTCTAATTCCCTAAAAGAATGTAACATCGCGCGCGAAATGTCCGTGGTGGCACTCGAGTGAATAATTTAATAAATCGTAGTACCTGCTGCTTACGTTTAGTGTTATTCAGCCTAAAACGTTGGTAACATCACCAGAAGATGATCTGCGTAAAACGGTTCCAAATCTGTTAAAAATTTACGATGAATTTTCAGCAGAGGACATCGTATTGGAGATTTTACGATTGAGGCACCATTTGGAAGCCGCCAACATTTCTGCCCAAGAAGCGGTTCAATGGAATACATTGGAGCTTCTCAAATTTATTGCAAAATGGGGATATTCTGAGTCTGTTTCAAGTTTAGCGCTATGTCTTAGTTTTTTTTTTTAACAATTTCTGTTTCGGTGGCTTCTTGTGAAAGAAGTTTTTTCGAAGTTAAAATCAATAAAACCTTACTCGAGGTCGACAATGAGCCAAGCGCGATTAACCAATCTTTTGATTTTATCAATTGAAAGAGATAGGGAAGTCAGTTTCGACAATGTAATCGAATATTTTAGTAAAATAAAGTCTCGTAAGCATGTCTAGTATTTGGTGTTTTATTGTAAGTAGGGGTGCTCATACAAATCCGCCTGGGGTGCCAATCTACCCTACGCCGCCACTGCGGTCAAATACCTGGAGTACGTACAGAAATGGACAGTTGTGTCCGATTCTATCTCTTGAAGGTACAGAGACGTACAGTGTGGTCTGTCCGTTTCTGTTCGTTTTTTCAGCAGGGTATCACTTTTTCCGGAGGAATTTGTAGGGTCTATTTCCCGGGGGTTCACGATATCGTTAGCGTCTTTTTTCGCGATAGGGGTTGTAATAGCGGCTATATTGCTAAGGTTCACATGACTTGCCCCGGCTGCTCTTTCGTAATCGGAGAGTAACTCGTAGACGGTTTTAATTTCGCGTTATCTGCGTTTTTGACGAGGTCTCTCTCTAACTCGTGTTGCATCCGCCACGGTTCGATTAAGACTGGATTTGAACAGCAGCCATCCTGTAAGTTAGATAGCAAATATTGTTCTTGTGTGTGAATAAAAATTTGTATTCTTTTATTATGTTCAATGTACTTACGATCAATATACGGTCACTGAAAAAAAGTCGTAATTTGCCGTAAAGTATTTATCACTGGCAATGTGCGCAGCTGGTAATCCGCGAGTCTCCGATTTAAGCCCATACGGGACCAACTTTTGTTTTTGTTTTAAATACCTATATTATTATTATTTTTTTTTTTGATTAACTATGATCTGAAACCCTTTCTTTCCCTCTGTTCCCGAAATTATAAATTTACTCCATAATCAGATGTATTAATACACATCACTTGCTTGCATCAAATACGCACTGATAATAGGTGTATGAATAGGTCTACGCTTACGCTTACTGTTTTACAAAATGAAAATACCATGATCAGTTTCTCATTTCACTTAAGATAGTGATAAAAGTGCAGTTAATTGTGTTTGGTTTCTATTGTATTGAACTAAAATGTTCTGAGTCTATAGTGTCATAGTTTAAGTTCCATAGTGGGCATTGGCACTTACAGTTTCCAGTTTTAACTGTCTGATTTAGATGTTTTGTTTGTCGTCGTATATCGTTCGTAATAATATATCGTTCTTGTTGTAATTATCTGGATTAGGTCCAAAAGTGTGTCAATTTGGGAGAACTCAGGAAAAGAAAAGCACAGTCTTCAAAGACTAACATCGTACTACTTTTTATTTTGTTGATGCAGTGTTACCAACAAGAAACATATTAATGTTAACACATGTTAATACATATAGATGGCGTTAGTGTAGTTTTTTTTATCTACTACCAACACCCCCACTAGATCAAAAAATACCCAGCTCTTTACAGAATTTATCATGTTTAGTAAAGCTTAAACTTTTGGTCAAAATGTCAGCAGGCATGTCATTTGTCTGCAAGTACACTATCTTGATAAAATTGTTAGAGACAGCCTCCCTGACAAAATGATACCTAATGTCAATATGCTTAGCACGCTTATGAAACGCAGGGTTTATACACAATTTTTGCGCGTTTCCAATGCGACTCACTAAAGCAGTTATTAAACTGACTGAGATAGCTTATACAAAATGAAATATCCGGTCTAGTGAGTACGGCTAAGTACATTAAGGCTCCTATCAATTGTTGATAAGGATATTTATCATCGCCATTCTGGATTTCACCTTTACTTAGTTTTAAATTATTCTCCATAGGCGTACTCACGGACTTACATTCTGTCATATTAAAATGCAGTAGTAGTTCATCGATATACTGCTCTTGATCAAGAGATATCAATCCTTTTCTTTGATCAACGTTAACTCTCATACCCAAACAATGCTTCATCTCACCTAAATCTTTCAATTTAAATTTTGAGCCTAGTTCACATTTTAAAAAATCTGTTTCGGTATCAGAGTTAGAGAATATGGAGAAATCGTCTACATACAATGCTATAATGGTTTTACAATCATCTTTGTATTTTAAATAAACACATGGCTCATACTTAGACTTTTTATAACCTAATGCAATTAAAACATTTTCTACTTTTTCATACCACATTCTTGAGGCTTGCTTTAGACCATAAATAGCCCTCTTTAACTTGAGTACTTGATTCTTATTTACTGACTCTTTGAAGCCTTCAGGCAGCATCATAAAGATTGTCTCAGTTAAAGAGCCATTTAAGAAAGCCGTTGTTACATCTAGATGGGTTGTTCTTAAATTTAAATGCACTGACAATCCGATCAAAAATCTTAATGTTGAATGTCTTACCACGGGTGAAAAGGTTTCATCGTAGTCCACTCCCGGTTTCTGGGTGTACCCTTCGCCACTAACCGAGCTTTAAACCGAACATTATTTTCACTATCAACCTTTTTCTTAAAAATCCACTTACACTTCACTATGGTAGCACACTCCGGCTTCTCCACCACCTCCCATGCGTCATTTTCCTGGAAGGATGCCAGTTCTGCGTCGACTGCTTCTCTCCATCTGTTACCGTCTGGTCTCGATAGCGCCTCCTGCAGACTTAAGGGAACATCCTCTGGTCTCATGTCGGTTTGGCATGCATACGTCACGTAGTCATCAAAGTGTGTGGGTTTTTTCGGTCTACTAGATCTCCTTGGGATATCTGTTGCATCTGTAATCTCATTTGATATATCTTCTTCCGGTTCATACTCTTCCGAGTCATCTGTAATTGTTTCAATTTGTTCGGTATGGCTACTGCTTTCACTCATATCCCCCACTGAAGGTGACATTTCTTTACAACTATCATCTTCCAAGTTCAAATCAAGGATGTCTGGACCTTTCTGCGGTTTTTCATGAACTATGACATCACGGCTTGTGACAACCGACTTCGTTATAGGATCAAATAACCTATAGCCTTTGATATTTTCGCAGAAGCCAACTAATATCATTTTTTGAGATTTCTTGTCGAATTTTCGTCTTTTCTCAGTGGGTATTAACATCATAACCTCACTGCCAAAAATTTTTATGTCACTTACATCGGGTTGTTTCTGCGACCACAATTCATACGGCGTCTTCGTTATCCCTGATACAATGGACCTATTTCTTAGGTATACAGCTGTGTTCACCGCTTCAGCCCAGAAAGTTTTGTCAAGCTCCGCATCAAAGAGTAAGCAACGTGCCTTTTCCACCAAGGTACGATTCATCCTCTCACTCATGCCGTTCTGCTGTGGCGTGTACGGATTCGTTTTTTGGTGAATAATTCCATTTTCCGTCAAGAACTTTTCAAATGATAAACTACAGAATTCACCTCCGTTATCTGATCTAAAAGTCTTGATTTTTGCATTTGTTTGGTTTTCAGCCATTATTTTGAATTCCTTAAAATAATTAAGTGCCTGGTTTTTATGCTTCAAAAAGTAAACAAATGCCATCCTGCTGAAGTCGTCTTCCAAAATCAGGTAATACCTTGACCCGCCTAGTGAACTGACCTCCATCGGTCCACACAAGTCGGCATGGACGACCTCCAATAACTGTGTGGCACGAGAACCTACATGTTTGAAAGGTCTCCTGCACTGTTTTCCTTCGTGACATACTTGACATGTTTGCTTAACGTTGAAGTTTCCTTGGCACTCCATACCACTTACTACATTTCTTGTGAGAGAAAGGTCCTTGTAATTCGTGTGTCCATATCGTCTATGCCACACATCTGGACTCACCACAGCTGCTACAAAATGTTCTTCTGGTATTTTCAGGTTTAACTTATACATATTATTTTTTAAATCAGCTGTTGCAACTAGTTCATTTGTACTGCTGAAAATTTGACAACCATTTTCAGTAAAGATGACACGATTTCCATTTTTCGTTAATTGTCCAACAGATAATAAATTTGTCGTCAGGTTTGGTACATATAGAATGTCCTTCACAACAATGTCAATTTGCTTTTTTGTCAATAACTGTTGTGATATTCACTTGTCCCAAGCACTTAACTGACAGCTTTTCATTATTTGCGACAAGTATTTCTTTGACATCTGACACCTTCTCGTTTGTCAACCAATCTTCTCTACAAGTTACATGATTACTTGCAGCAGAGTCGATATACCAGTCACCCTTGTCAAAATTGCCATTTAGAAAGACCACACTAAAAGCATTAGATTTATTTTCTTTCTTTTTGTTTTGTTCGTTATTGGGGCATTTATTTTGAAAATGGCCCGTCTGTTTACATTTGTAGCACACTACGTCATTTCGATCCTTTTTCTTGACATAACTTGTGCTGCCATCTTTCGGTTTCCCTTTGGCCTTATTCGCAAACGCCTTTACTGCACCTGTGTCGCCATCTACCTCCATGTCTAGGAGTTTCGTTTTGATTTCATCAGCGGTCACTGCAATGCCCGAGTGTTCGATGGCCATGATCATTGGCGCAAACCTCTCTGGCAATCCCGCCAAAAGAAGTGAGCCAATCCATTCTTCACTGATTTTAAATCCTGTTCTGTCCAATTTTCTGGAAGTTTCGATAACTTGTGTAATGTATGCTTCCATCGAGTTACAATTTTCGTATCGTAGGGAGATCAGATTACGCAAAAGACCAATTTTACGTGTAAATCCACTATCCTCGTACATATTCTTCAGAGTATCCCAAACATCTTGACACGACTGTTTCTCTCTGACATGCACAAAAATGGATGTGTCCAACGTTAAAATTAATTTTGCTTTGGCTTTGGTTATTAAAACCGTATCAGTCTCTGAACCATCCAGGCATTTGGTAAGCCCTTCTAAAACGAAAACGTTTTCAACTGCAAAGCACCACTCCGCATAGTTCTCGCGACCGAGCAGTTTAGGTACACTGGTAAGGTAATTTACCGCCATGTTTGCCGGCACTCCCGAGCACGATGTCTTTTCAGAATTGTTCTCGTTCTAGTCAATGTCCCGCCTTAAAACACAACTCACAGAATTTTCTATAGCACAGTGGACCGTTCTGGGCCCATAACCTGTTGTAATTATCTGGATTAGGTCCAAAGTGTGTCAATTTGGGAGAACTCAGGAAAAGAAAAGCACAGTCTTCAAAGACTAACATCGTACTACTTTTTATTTTGTTGATGCAGTGTTACCAACAAGAAACATATTAATGTTAACACATGTTAATACATATAGATGGCGTTAGTGTAGTTTTTTTTTTATCTACTACCAACAGTTCTTTCCTCATTGTTTTTAAATAAAAATATATTGTATGCTTTCACAATGTTTGGCCACAAAACATGTTGGTGGTTGGCTTTGCATCATTTCCTCTTGAATGGACGTAGGTGGGAGAAAAATTTTGAAGGACGATCATCTTAGGAGTTTTCTAGTTTTATACCTGAAGCAATCAGAACACTCCAGGGTGGTTATTCTTGAAGTAAAGGGAGTAGAATGTATAGGAGAAAATGTTATTTTTCTACTCCCCCATTTAAGATTTGTATTCCTGAATTTTTATTTGTTAGCAACAGGAGAAAGTACTCCCTTATATTATTCCCTTACTTTTAGATAGAAAAAAGATCGAGGAGAAGGTAAAACGCAATATATTATAGGTTAATGTTTTTATTTACTAATTTACAATTATGTATTAAAGTGATAGTCTGTCATAAAAACAAAGAAATGATGTATAGATACAAATCTATTGCTTTAATACTGACTTTATAGCAAGTGTTTAATAACAAAAAAAGAATAAAGAAACAACCAGTTATTTTTTTTATTAATTTTTTTCAAGTTTTTTAAATATATTTCATTTTTTAAATGTGTTTTCATATTCATAGTTTTTTTTTTAAGTTTTTCCATGAGTTTTCAACCTTGTCTTCGAAATCATCAATGCATTTGAGTATCGGGTTACCTCCTCCTGTTCTGTTCTGCTCTTTTTTGTTATTGGCTACTTTTGCCTTTGTGTTTTTTTTAATACATATCTGTTGAACACTAGAAACAAATGAAAAGAGTTTAATCCTTATTTTACTGGAAGATATACAGAAATGATAGCCCGCTAAAATAGTAAAGTTGTACTTTACCTTTTCCCACTGTCGCCATTCCTTAGCTGGTGCCCCGGGTATACTATTTAATATGTCTGATAATTTCAACCACTGTTTTTGGCATGTCATTTTGGAATAATTCTCATTAAATTTCCCGGAGTTCATTTCGCTGTGCTGTTTTTGATAATTTGTTATATGTTAAGCCTTTTTGGGATTTTCGTTTATTGCGCTCATGGTTAAAGCAGTAAATGATAATTATGCTATTAGTTTCTTTTAAAAAAATTTAAATTGATAAAACGCGTAATTACAGAACAAAATGACGTACATACTATAATGTGTCAAATTTCAATTGAATAGGTTACCTGACAAATTTCAAAAAATTAAGAGTAGTGATTGGTTGGATTGTAGAAGCCAATGTGACATGTAGAAGCCATGTCCAAGAATGCATGTTTTTCAAAGAAGTGAATTTCAAGTGAAAGAGAGGAGAATGTATCCGCCGGGAAATAGTAATTTCTCTAGTGCTCAAGAATAGCCACCCAGATGACTTACTATTTAGATGTTTTGTGAGACTAATAGAAGATGGCTGCTGTTCAAACGCGCCGAATGAGGCGGAGTGGGGACTACTCTACCGCCTATCCATTAGTATACATATCGGTGATTGTCTGAGATGAATATGAATTGGTAATATATGCCCACTCATCTGTGACAGTGTTTAAAGAAATAAGTTGTTTCATAACTGTCGGTTCCCTTTGAAGTTTTGTCTCACAGTTTTATTTTTATACTAGGGTAGAGGAACCTGCGCAGTAGCTACTTTTACTGCCAGAGACAGATACTGTGTTTGTTAAGTTTACTCCAAACGTGCACTGAACTTGAACCCGGCGATAATTTAATTATTAATGACCTATAATTGGAGTATTAGAATGTCAAATACATTTTTTTTAACAGCGGTATTAGAAATGGGTATACATACTAACAAGGAAATACACTAAAATGTAAATAATAGGTTAACCGCTACGTACGGATATTTATTCAATATTTTATGCTAGGGTGAGATCATGCGCGCTAAAAAGTTGTGAAACACGAGTTAAATAACTGATTTCTTTAAACTGTGTCTGTGATCAGTGTAAGTGACCCTTGGTAAAGCTGAATACGGATTTACGCGTATCGCGTACGCGGAAGTCGCGCTTTGAGTTATGATTGGTTAATATCACATATTTGAATTTATGCGTGCACTTCAATGGCATTACGCAAAAAGTTGAAACAAGTTTAACTCACCATAACTGTAGAGGGGTAAGTCATAGGAGCTGAAAAAGGGTAAACAGGATGAGACAGCGACCAAACGCTGAGGGCTTGTTGTGAAGGTCTAAATGTGTGTCAGGATAGGGTTTTTAACCCCCAGCGTCCTCCTCAGCTCATCCTGTTATGCCCATATCCACCGTTTAGCCCTTGAGCAAGGCTTAGCTAAGCAAGGCTGACATTCAAAGACGAGTTTAAAAAATACGGCAATGCACTGTGAGATTTTAAGCTTCGCTTTGTTAAACTTCAAATTCATTTGGCAACACAGCACAATTTCGAATTCCCCTAGATTTTAACCTAATTCTTTTATACGTTTTGCCGCGTTTATTTGCAAGATAATTTCCTTTCATCGATTTTCAGTTTTCATTGAAAAATCTTTTAATAATTATAGAATTATTATTATTATTATTATTAACATGAGTATCGAAAACAAACGTCGTGTACCAAATTTTACGCCTTCTGAGAAGGCTCATTTGATGCAAATAATAGCAAGCAACTTTGCGTCTGTGTTGGAGGATAAGAAAACGGATAGAGCTTCTTCATTTCGGAAAGAAGAAGCTTGGAAATCCGTAGAAAAGGCATTCAATGCTTCCTCTAGCAGCAGCATTTATCGAACGGCCTTGTCGTTGAAGAAGTGTTATGAAAATCGCAAGAAGGAGCTAAGAAAGACACTGGCCGATGAAAAAAGAGCTGTAACATTAACTGGGGGAGGACCTCCACCAAAAGTAAAAAAGAAGATACAGACGATATCCTGATTTCGATTTTAAATAAAAAAACATTGGTAGGACTTCACAATCCTTTTGATAATGATGCCGGACCTATGTCTATTGAGTTCCCTCAACAAGAGACAGATGATGACATTGTTTTTGAATATGTGTCTGGAAGTGTACCTGGAAAATCAGTTCCAGAACCGTTACCAGTAAGCTCCACAGTAAGTTTTGTTTACTTAGGGTTGCTTAGGAATTTTTCAGCCCCTGCGATGGTCATGATCTTAGCTCCATTTGTAGTTTGCAACAGATTTCATAGTTTCTTAAATTTTCAGAGTTCAGCTAATTTAGGAGAAAATGCAGAACTGATTAATTCAGGACCAGAACCTTCCTCATATGAGACAAATGCATGGAAGAAATACACACCGTGCCAACTACAATGCCCTCTTAGTGCTCCTCTTGCTTCACCACAGCCAGAATTAGAAAAAAGCATGTCAAATGAAGCCAGGGTTTGTAATGTTTATTTATTCATATTTAACTTTATTATGTAGCTGAGAACATTCATATTTAAAACATATTGCATATAAAGTTTAGATGTCACTTGAATTTGTTAATGTTAAATAATCCAATTTAACGTTTGAATTTTCAAAATAAAGTTTGAATTTTTCTTCAGGTGGACAAAAAACATTCCAGTCGAAGGAGACCAGCAACAATCGTCAAACCATTGACATCGTCTGACATTGCGAAAAAATATGACTTGTTAATGGATAAACGTTTGGAACTAATTAACATTCAACTACAACATACCAAGACGCACAATGATTTGACCATCCAAAAACTTCAATTAGAATTAGAAATTCTAAAAGTTGAGTTAGCAAAAAAGAAAAAGGAAGAAGTGGCAGAAAATACTTGAGCTGTATAAAATATGAATTTGTGATTATAAGTTGAAATTAAAATGTTTAATAATAATTGTATGTTTTTTTACCTACCTCATTGTTATAAATAAATTTAGAAAACACAGTCACAAGCATCTTTACAAAATATTTATTTCACGGAAAATAAATTTCACAAATCAGCAAAATAATTAGTTACATCATTTCTAAAATCATACATAACATTTTCATGTAAATTTACTGCTGGAATTTGTCCTTGTTCAATTAAATATTCCAAGTCTTCAGCATGTATGCCCATAGGTGGTGCTGGTACCTCTTCTTGCATATTTATAGCAACATTGTGCAAAACTGTAGTTGCAACAATTACTGTTAAGATAGTGTCTATATTGCATCTAAGTCCATAGCACAGGGCTGGAAATCTTCTTTTTTAATACTCCATTTGCTCGTTCAATACAGTTCCTTGTTCGGATGTGCGATTCATTATAGAGCTGTTGTGCATGGGTGGCAGGATTTGCAAATGGTGTGAGCAAATATGATTTTAGTGGATACCCGCTGTCACCTATATAATTGTGAAAAATGTTACAAAGCTTATGATATATGTACATATCTGAATTGTGAATTTACCAAGCAGAATGCCCCCTCCAAATTCACCACCCTCAAATCTTGCTCTTAAGCGACTGTTATTAAAAATGGTTGCATCGTGAGTGGAACCAGGCCATCTTGCTACAATGTTGTTTATTCTAAGGTCACTATCACATACCAGCTGAACGTTAATGGAAAAGTATGATTTTCGGTTTCGATAAATCTCTCCATCTTCTCCACCTATAAGAAAAAAATGGGAGGAATGAAGACAATTCTGTTTGTTAAAAAATATAATATGTTGTTATATGGTGTATTAGCCGGTGTATAATTACTCACCTGGTGAACGGATTTTTATATGTGTACCATCAATGCACCCTATGACACGAGGAAAACGTACTACCTGGTAAAACTTTGTTTGACATGCTATTATTTCCCCTGGAGTGCTTGGCATTTTAATAAACAGATTATGCAAACTGGCAATAGCTTCAGATACTCTTTTAACAATTCGAGATACTGTACTTTGGTTCATATGCATAAAATCTCCAACATTTATTTGGTGTGAACTGCTTGCATAAAACATAAGTGCAGTAAGAAGTTGATTCACTGGAGAAACACTGTTATTTCTAAAAATGGGGTGGAAGTTAAAAGGAGTAGTAATAATTATTATTTTTACCACAAATTACAAGTCATTGTCAAATTCAAGTTGATCTTCAACAAGGTCTAATATAAACATTACAGTAGGTTTCATTAGTCTAAATCTTCGAAAAAAACCTAAATCATCCATATCTTCAATATAATTTGGTCGCACGTGAAGATGTCGTGGGAATCCAAAATCCAGTATGTCAATAATATCAATATCGTCCTCCAAAACAATTTCCTCTTCTAGTTCCATGGCACTACTAATCAACGCATTTAAAACTGATAACAACACACAATACGAAAATTTTTGGAACACAAAACAAAAACAATAACAAAAAAGCTAGGTTAGATTAGCCGTTATACGTTTAAGCGTGGTTTAAGCCGCCAAAATTGGGAGCTTAACTTTAAGCGCGCTTAACGCCTTTTGAACCTACGGAGCATAGAAAAACCGAGGATTAGATACGCTTAACTTTTAAGCGTGGCTTAAAGGTATACGGGGAATACGGCCATAAGTCTTTGAATTTCTGCCACAATATTGTGAATTCATATTTCGACATGGTGTTGGGGTATGGATAGTTAACCCTTTAAGCCACAGTGTAACGACTTCGAAGCGTTAAAAGCAACCCTATAGCTACCGACATTTGAAAACCGCAGGTCTCTAGCCCGAATAGAACGCAAATGGCGCTGACCTAAAAAGTGTTATGGTAATTTAGATAAGCAGTTTATTTTGGATTTGGATTTGGATCAGCCATCTAGTCATCTAGTAAGTGCAAATAAAATAAATAGGATAAAAATTTAATTAAAAAAAAGAGATTTGGAAGTAACAGTTATGTTATTATTAACACAACTCTTATTAAAAAAAAACAGCTGATTTCGTTTGTGATGTTTTCATTAATTCCTACAACTGCATAGGAATTTTATAATCATTATCAATTACAAACTTATGTTCAATTTGTTCAACATTCTCGTGTGATTTGTTATGTTTATTTAAACTAATTGAATCGTAAAAACCCATATAACATATTGTACACAGGTAAGGCAGTTCTCCAGTGTGAATCCTGGTGTGAGTTTTCAAATTACCATTCCGTGCAAATTCTTTTCCACAAAAAGTACACTTGTAAGGTTTTTCGCCAGTGTGTGTTTTTAGATGGCTTTGCAGATGCCCTATCCGAATAAACGTCCTCTGGCACACATGACATTTATGAGACCTCTCTGCTTTGTGAATTAAAAGATGATTTCTGTAGCATGCCGCTTGTCTAAAATCCTTTCCACACTCATTACATTTATATGGCCTCTCCCCAGTGTGAATTCGTATATGCACCTCAAGATGGCTTTTCTTATGGAAACCTCTTCCACAAATTGTGCACAGAAAAGATTTTTCTCCAATGTGGATTTGATTATGAACACAGAGAGCTTGTTTGGAAGAGAAAATCTTTTTGCAAGATTTACATTCTAATTCTGAGGGATTCTCTGGTTTCTTTCTTGGATATATCTTTGGCTTCTTATCACTCTTTGGAATTTCCCCATTTTTTATTTTGTGGCGCATTTCGTGGGCATAACGTGTGGAATACTTTTTGAAGCTAATTCCGCAGTAAGAGCAGATGTATGGCCGCTCACCGGTATGGATGCGTAGGTGTTCAGTCTTTCTTACAAATGTTGCAAAATCTGTAAAGAGAACAGTTACAATACAAGAGACAATATCAAGAAAATTATACTAATGTTATATGTATCTAATATTTTAAGTGATTAGTATTCCAAACACTATACATTCAATAGTGAAACAGAAAGAAATACCCAAAGAAACATGGTTGTAAGTGATAATAGATAAATATATCACCTCTTCAACATATAATTTTTTATACTACCATATACAGAAAAGGATTATATCTGGATTGAACTGAACTCAAACAAATACAGTATATCAAGTACCAATAAACATATATAGTGTGTGTAAAGCCGACATTGTCCAGTTGTGAAAAAGGACAAATTCTACACTTCTCGTTCTAACGACATCCGTAGTGTAGTCAGAGGGCCGCTGTTATTCCCTCACTACCATCGTGAGGGAATGTATGTGGAATGCAACATTTGCAAAAATATTGTAATGTCTATGACAAAGTAGAGCACGCATATATAGAGCACTCACATCAAGCACGCCATAATCTGGACTGATTATCATTGAATCATTCAATGAATTGTAAAGGTAGACACAAAAGGTGAATGAGGGCATGTTATTAATTTTGTTACTGATGAACATTCATTCATATTGTTGATCTACGAGGGTTGTCCCAAAAGTAATGCACAAATGGCAATCGAAAACTAGTAAAGTAGTAAAAAATCTATACGTGCGTGGCACCACTGCCTTTATTTTATCTAACTTCAAATTGTGTAAAAAATGTAACAACTGACTTGCGAGACAGAGAGGGTATTTTTTATGTCATAGCTCCTCCCATACAAACAAATTAAGTCGACCGTTTAGTTTATAGACCATGCTCTAAAATGTTATGTGCCAATTTAGAATACACTTTATAACTAGTAATATGAACATTACGTATACATGTAAAAAATGGACTATAGAAAAAATTGTGACCTTTCATAAAAAAATTAAATATTTATTAGCTCTACTGTTATTAAATTCCTCTACTGTTTTTTTTTCCAAAATCTGGGTGTCCTCTTCTAATATGTTTCTTCATATTGCTGGAATCGTAGAAACCCATGTCACAAACTGGACAATGATGTGGAGTTTCACCGGTATCCTTCTGGTATGTATTTTTACATTGCAGTTCTGTGCAAAATTTTTACCACAAAAAGCAGGTGTATGGCTTCTCGCCCATATGAATTCTCATGTGTTTTTGTAACTGTATGGACTGAAAAAAGACCTTTCACAAAGTTTGCACTGATAAGGTATTTCACCCGTGTGAATTAATATGTGTTTTTGTAGCCATTCACTCTTTCCGCAATTATTGCACAGGTGCGGTTTTTCACATGTATGCTTCATGTTGTGGTTTTGCAACTGATGTTTTCTTGTGAAAGCTCTCCCACAAATATTACATAAGAACTGTTTCTCATCATGCGACTGAATGTGTTGGAAAATGGATGATTTTGACGAAATAATTTTATTGCAAACAGTACACTTCAACCCTGACAAAATTGAGGTCTGCAACTTTTTCACTTCTATCTCACTCTCGGGAATCTCCCCATTTTTTACTCTATGGTAATATATATGGGCATAGAGGCTGGAATGCGTCCGGAAACTTTTTCCGCAATAAGCACATATATAGGGGCGTTCACCAGTATGTGTACTATATACATGTTCATTTCTTGTTGCTTGTCTTGAGAATTCTAGAATACAAAATTGAATGTTGCAGAAGTGGCTTCTTGTATGTTCATTTAACGGTTAACACTGTTGTAATAATTTCTTTGTACCAATGGCGGCTGATGGATTTTGACATGCTCGTATTTTCGTAAATAGGGATGAAACCCACACCATATTTTAGGGGGTGATTACTAGACCTAAGAAGGTTATAATGGGAAAAAACGTCAAATGCAGCTCGCAAAAATTGTTTTCAAACACTGTTTGATTCGCAAGATCTTGAAAACGGCTTGTAATATAACAACTTTTTATTGTTGTGCTTTTTTCAAAATTTTCATTTTGCATGAAGGTATAACTATTGTAAAATCTCGGACGAAATGTTGGAATCAAATAAAAATTCAAATTACTATAAATTTTACAGGTCTCGAAATTTCAAGAAAATTACAAATGTAAAAAGACCTTGTATTTTCTCGGTGATTATGAAAAAAAATATATTTCGCAAATATTTTGCAAGCCGTTCATCTTCTGGGAAGGCAGCCATTTTTGGAAAAAAAATTCGCAAATTGCATTTGAAGATTTTTTGCTATTATAGCCTTCTACTTAGGTCCAGTAACCACCCCCTAAAATACTTATAGTGTGGGTCCCATACCTCCTTACGAAAATACGAGCATGTCATGTCATTTCACTGGCCACCACTGCTTTGTACACAAAAAAATTTCTGTAAAGTGATAGTTTAAAAGTAATCTTATATTTCACTGATTGGTTTTAAATTGTTACATATGCTTTAAATATAATGTGTTGCCTCAAAAATTGAAATTGCATTGTTCATGCATTTCCATGCTTAATTAAAAAAATTGTCTATGCAAGGTGTTCCGTTTAAGGCGGTTTCTTGAAGTTTGAGTTCCATTTAAGAAACTGTTATTGCAGTTTCACAAAAAAAATGTTCCAAATAAAAGTTGACTAAAAACATATTTGTAAAATATTTATAATCATGTCATAATCTCATGTGGCCGCTACATAATTTCGGTATTTTAAATGGGACAACCAGTATTTGAAATTTTTTGGATACCACTAAATTCTAGGTCGACTTTATTAACATATGTGGTACCTAAAACTTACCATCTTGGACATATTCAACTGTTTTTGAAAAATATCATGATGACAGAGCTCTAAAAATTTCTAATTGACATCTAAACTAAAAAAGTTAGAGAGAGACTTGCGGTTTGAACAGTTCAATTTGTCATGAATCACTTTCACCATTTTCATTGTTACACCCACATTAACTTATTCCATTGAAAACGAAATTAAGTTAAATTTTTATTTTTATTAGGTTGTTCAAATCTATCTAAAAATTTTAGAGAATAAATCGGTTGTTTTCGAAGGTTAAAAAAAACGGAGATTCAAAAGAAACAAGTAGGTTTTGACAATATTAAAATATTTACAGTATAAACTGACAACAATGAACACAAAAAGAAGTAAGGACACACAAATGAAGATAATAAAATAATACAATAGTATTAAAAATAGAAATTTATGTGAACAATACAATACAGTAAAAACATTACACTCATATAAACCAATATTTTGAAACATTTTTTTTTTTTTACAATAATGGAGTTATCCGTCATAGAACATCCGTATACATACTGTACTTACACTGTGGTCACTTTTATGGGAAATTTTACACTAAATTGGGATTTTACACTAAAAGAGGTACAAGGCTCTTAAATTAAAAAAAAAGGTTAAGCCACTGAAAAATATGAAAGGAAAGTGAAATATATCGTATTGTTCCTGAAATATCCTGAAAAAAAAATGAAAACTTGCGTTTTCCTGTTTCTTCTATATATTTTTTAATACCACGGTAAATGTAATGAAATTTGATACGATTACATAAACCGATATGGTGAATTTATTAGAGTTCAGAAATTTTCAAGGCCTACTAGATCTTCATGTTTTGATAGGCAAGTTTCAATTTTCTTATTGGCGCCATATTGAATTTTTACTCCACTGGATTGAGAATAAAATTACGATTTCAACGATGTGTCACAATTAAGTTCAAATGCAAATCGACCGTGGTGCCCAAAACTTGTATACAAAAACATGAAGACCTCGTAGGCTTGAAAAATGTTTGAAATCTCCAGTAGATTTAAAAGATCTAATGTTGGCAGAAACGGAACGCGCCACAGAGGCGTACGCATCATAAGTATAATACACGAAAGTAACTACTATCTTTCCGCACGTTTGCCATATTTTATTATGAAATTATATCACACTACTCAACGTATTACGTATGGCGGTGGTTGTACAACAGCTCCAGCTGTCACAGGACTACGCAATCAAACTGAGGTAACCCCAATCACACGCTACGCCAGTTGCCTATGTGTTACGTCGCCATATAATAATAATAATAATGTCTTTATTAAGAAAACCAGTAGATATAGAAACTAACAAAAAACTACATATACAGTGTGTCCACGTTAAGGACTTACCACCCTTGTAAAATTTTATTTTTCGACTGATTTTTATGAACTTTTTTTTTTTATTTGATATTCAAAATGCGCATTCACCGAGTGGGTAACTTTATTCTTGGTCTGTAATCACGGTCAACTACGACCACTTTTATGGGCTCAAATGTCAAAAACCACTATTAGGGATTTTTTTTAGAAAAAAAAAACTGATGACGAGTTCTTCTTTATCATTACTTAAAACATGGCTGTACCGACTTTCATTGTTCTAAAATACAGTGTCCGAGAAAAAAACGGATTCCTTTTTTAAATCGTATTATTCAATACTTAGAATTTTTTTACAAAATTAAGAAATCAGAATACAACAAAAGGGAAGTCTGTAAAAAAGTTAAATCGTAGTCATTTCGATTAATCCACCCAATTCCCTTATACATTTTTTCAATACGTCAACGATTATTCCTCATTACATTTCGTAACTGTTGTCGAGTTACACTCTGACATGCTTCTCTAATGCGATCAGAAAGTTATTCTTGGGTCTGGGGCCTTGTAGCATACACTTTATTTTTTATTCTCCCCCAAAGAAAGAAATCAAGAGGTGTAATGTCTGGGGATCTCGGCGGCCAACGAATAAGAGGACTACTTCTTCCGATCCAGTAATTAGGAAAATTCTCATTCAACCAATTTCTCACTATGACAGCATTATGGATGGGTGCTCCATCAAGTTGTAAATGTAAATTGTAGCGATAATCAAGAGGAAGCTCACCAAGTGCGTCGGTAAACCCTGATTGTAAAAATCTCGGAAAACTGGCAGCATTCAAATTTTCATAAAAAAGGAGGTACTTTCGTATAAAAGGAGGATACCTTCGAGGAGTATTGTCTCTTACACTCAATTACCCAATGTGAATTATTTTCACTCCACATTCTGATATTTTGTGATGATACAATACCGTTTGTCGTGAATGTAGCTTCATCCGTGTATAAAATATTTTGTAAAAAATCAGGATTCTCTAGGTACATACCTTGTAGCCATAAATAAAATTCCATTCTTGCCTCAGTATCTCCAGCTTCAAGTGTATGAAGAAATTTTGGCTTAAATGGTTTCTTACCGTTTTTTTCAAACACGTCCAGATTTTGCGTTTAGAAATATTTAAATTCCTACTAGCATCTCTAAGGCTTGAATGTGGGTTATCATTAAAATAATCAAGAATCATTTGGTTTCCTCTTCGCTCCCGATCACGATGGTGGTTAGGAAGTCTCTCAACTGTACCATGTTGGTCAAAATATTTGTTAATATTTGAAACTGTTACATGTTAATATTGCGTTCTGGTTGTCGTCGATTAAACTCATTAGCTGTTTCACGAAAAGTACGTGTTCCGTCGCCAACTAATCTTATTGCTTCTACTTTTTCTTGTAAAGATTTTTTATGATTTTTACTTCTTTAGAACAGTATGAACTATTAGTATCTGACAGCCGGTAACTAAGATAACTTTTTTTTTTTGTTTTCATAGCACACCCCTTTTTTATCAAACAGCAAGAAAAACTAAACATTGATAACTTTCGAACTCGTTGAGCTATTGTCTTCAAATTTGGTAAACGCAATACACTCGACAGGGGAAAGGTTCGAATTGTTTTTGAGCAAAATCCCCCAAAGGAAGGGGGTGAAAATGGGGGTTGAAGGGGAAATTTTTTCAAAATACGAAATTCTGTTTCTCGGACACCTTGTATTTTAGAACAATTAAAATCGGTACAGCTATGTTTTAAGTAATGATAAAGAAGAATTCGTCATTAGTTTCTTTCTAAAAAAAACCCTAATAGTAGTTTTTGACATTTGAGTCCATAAAAGTGGTCGTAGTTGGCCATGATCATAAAGTTACCCACACGGTGAATGCGCATTTTGAATATGTACCTAATAAAAAAAATGTTCATCAAAATCGGTCAAAAAATAAGGATTTTACAAGGGTGGTGTGTTATAAACATTAATACAACGGTACAATCTTCTATACTGATTATCCTAAAAAGTGAAGTTCGGCTGCTCCCATGTGAGGTCCCTACATGCATATACCAGCTTTAATATCACTTTCTTTCAATTTTTCAAATGCGCAGCATTTTTGTGCAAAAATGCGACAAGTAGACCCCAGTTGGTCCAATATATGAGATATATATACCGTGTATGTAATGCCGACATCGGCCAGTTATGAAAAAGGACAAATAGAAGTGAGACGACAGATAAGAAGCAACCGTACTCGCATCGAAGGTAGTGAGGGAATAAGACCGGCCCCTCTCACCATCTGTGCTTGTTGTTAGAACGAGAAGTGTAGTATTTGTCCTTTTTCACAACTGGCCGATGTCGGCTTTACACAAACCGTATATGTCATACCTAATATAATGTAAGCTTCATATACATATTTGAGCAAAACTATGATGTTCATCATTAATATGTACAATTATTCCGTCCTCTACATGTGTGATATGTACTTAAATATTTTCCACAGAATGTCTTTGACGACGCAAACTATACCTCTACAGTCACATTGTGGTCAGTATTGGTGTAAAAAAAAACAGAAATAAAACAACTATATTGTTAATGCCAAGGCTAATTTGATTCTGATCGGCGCCATTTTTCACAATGAGATCTAAGTTTCATTTCCTCTCAAACTTTAATATTTCAAAAAGGGATGAACCAAATACAGGCAGACCCTATATATTTAAGAGGAAAATATGAAGGGAAAATATACAGCGGGTTCCATTAAAAAAAATATATGTATCTTTGTTTCAATGCCGTAGCAAGGGGGGGCGATGGGGGGCGATCGCCCCCCCCCCAAAGGGTCAAGTAAAAACCAAAATACTCGGGGGAATGCGGTTGCCGTTGCCTCTACTGAGCTTTTTTTTGGCTTTTTTTGTTTAATCTGCATTGGCCCCCCCCCCCCCCCAAAGATAAATACTGGCTACGCCCTTGCTTTGTTTCTTTCAAGTTTTCGTTGTTCATTTGCTTTTTCTGAAAATACCAGAAGACAATACATAAAAAACTATAAAACTTTCGGGTTTAAAGTTTTTTTTGTATATATGTGGTTCACCCTGTAAGTGGGTGTCAAAATATAAAAGGATACGATGTACATATTTTGTATACTCTCCTTCACAAAAACAATCTTACGGGTATATGAGATAGAATGTCACAGTATTTGAGACTGAACAAAAACGTTTGTTAACTGAGGAAATACTCATAGGCAATTAAAGTGCAATAACTTGAGAATATCACATAATATATAGGGCGTTCCACCAAAGACGGTTTGTTCCATAACTCTGGTATTGTTAATTTAAGAAAAAAATGTTTCAAATAAAAGTTGCCCAAAATGATGAGGTGAATATTTGTAAAATATTTCTAATCATACAGAGTGCTCCATTTTATGTAACCGCTACAAAACTTTGTTATTTTATTACAAACTAGCGACCCGCCCGGGCTTCGCACGGAAATATAAAAAATGGTTATTGTGGGTTATCCCTAAGAGATAGACATATACCTACCATCGCGGACTTTTTTTGTAGACCTTTTTAAGGTGTACAATGTTGTAGTACATTATTTTGATCTATCTCGTAGAGTTCAGCCAGCGTTTGCAATGTAAGCGCAAAAAAATGTGTTTATTTACGACATCACATTAGAAACCTCTAAAATTATCAGTGTTTCTCTACTATATTATGCATGTATTATACATATAAACCTTCCTCTTGATTCACTCTATCTATTAAAAAAAAACGCATCAAAATCCGTTGCGTAGTTTTAAAGATCTAAGCATACATAGGTAGGGACAGACAGCAGGAAGCGACTTTGTTTTATACTATGTTATGATAATAGTACAGGAACACCTTGTATATTTTTTGGATACTCCACTAAATTTTAGGTCGACTTTATTAACCATACAAGGTACCTAAAACACACCATTTTGGATATTCAACTGTTTGTTGGGTATTGCTGTATGTTTGTTGGGTTTGTTGGGTATTTTGTTGTATCCCAACAAAAAGTTGGGATACGTGCTGTTTGAACAGTTTGATTGTCACATATTACTCTCATTCTCATTGTTGCAAAATGGATGTTATTCAGTGTTGCAAATACTGGAACCTACATATACCCAAAATTTAGTGATGTATGTACAGATATACAGGATGCTCCATTTAAAATAACGAAGTTGTTTGGAAATGGAGCATCCAAATATGCACTGCATAGTTTTGGTCAACTTTTCGTTGAAACATTTTTTTCTTAAATTTACAATAACAGAGTTATGGAAGAAACTGTCTTAGGTGGAACACCCTGTAACACCATGTGTGGTTCGTCTCATTACATATACACTTCTGTTTTACTTATTTATAACTGAATCGCCTCATAAGTGAACTACTTAGCATGGTTATTATATTAAAAATAAGTAGAATCTTATAAGCAGAATTTGTTATAGATTCTACTACCTACAAATGCATAAAGTTAGTATTTGAAAGCACACAATTTAAGGTTTTCAAAAACATATCTTTGATGCCGTTTCACTTCCAAGAAGTTTTTTAAGTGCAAAAAACTTGTTATGCGGTAAGTGGTTTAGAACTATTTTACTAGTTTAAATGATAGCTTTATATGTGTTATTAAGTTACTTATCATTATTGTGATTACTAGAGCGAGGCATTTTGTCCTGGCAATCATGTGGAAGGAAGGGTTGGATGCCTTCAACAACAGGTGAGATGAGTCGGCCGTTTAGTCTGGTTTCGTTTTCAAACGCGTGTGTGCATTTTGTGTGCATAAATATATGTATAATGAAGTATTAACTTTAAATAAATTCGTAATAATTATCGTCATCAACACTACATAAAAAATATCATATATGGGAAAGGTGAGAAAAGGCCTGCATGCTGGCTGACAAAATATATATAAATAAAACGCGCTGTAGGTGACGCAAAAGATTGTGTTCTAGAAAAATTTGAGTGTTTTAAAGAAAAATTCCTATTTTATCCTATTTGTGATGGTGCATTGACACATCCGCTAACGTATTCATTAAATTATGAATGATGTATGTATGTATAAGGACAATATAAACACATTTTTACACAATGGTGAACCTCGTTCCTCGAGACAACATTGGAAATATTTCTGTCAATGTTGGTATTATGTAGGTGTTAGGATAGGACAAATATTATTACACAAATAGTGTGTCACATAAATAATTTAGAATACATAATCTACAATATTACACGGTTAATGTCATAAATAAATTTAGTTGTTTTATTATTTATTTTGTTATTATACTTACTAAGGGACGCGCACGCCAATGTCACGCGACCACAATGCCTCGCTCTAATCATTATTCATACTTTACATTTTCATGGTTCTTTTGTGGCATATTTTATTTTAAATTTTGTATTTTTTATATTTTTTTTTGCAAAAACCAAAGTTTATTTTCAAAATGATTTACATATACAGTTACTTGCAAAAGTATTCGTACCCTGAATTGATGTGTAAAGAAATTAACAGCATTTTTATATCTGTAAGGAAACATTCATGTAATAAATATATTTACAAACACACTATATGAGCAACGCATAAATCAAGTTTTAGCTTCATCTTGCATTAAATACCTACATAAAAAAAATATCTAATTTTAAGAGCCTATTCAAGGGAATGGCAATATCTACGCAGCAAAAGGTCTATTCGTACTGCGCATGACCTCAGTGTCCCAGGTATAACGGTGAGGCACCAGTTGTTAAGACTTCAGTTATACATTCAGACAGGTGTAAACAACTGTATGTTGTGTGAATCTGTTAAAATATTTCTAATTATAATGGGATGTAAATCAGAAACAACAGCACAGGAGAGACAAATGGCAGTACAGTGGCATTTAGAAGGAAAATCATATAAAGAAATTGATGATTTGGTAAACAGAAGCAAAAGTACTATACAATATATTATAAAAAGATATAATGAAAATCAAATAGTTTCCAATATGCCTCGAAGGGGCCGTGCCCAAGACTATTAACTTCTCGAGAAGAGAAGGCAATAGTGCGTGAAATTAAAAAAATGCCTTCTACAAGTGCCCCAAAATTGGCGACTCCCATCTGGTCGATTCGTCGTTCCCTTGCCTTTTCGAGATTCTAAACCTTTTTCCTGAATCTAAAGATATTGCTATTCGACGTTTCGCTTTGGAGGTTTGAAAAGGTCCTGTTCTTAAACAATCATATGTTGATTTCATGCGTGATTATCTGATCTTGGTACTGCCCCCATGATGAACTCGATCCTACTACATTCCTCATCATCCGGTACTGAGATCTGATTCTTCATCAACTAAATTGAGGGTAGTCTTTGACGCATCGGCCAAAGCCGCCAACAACCAATCATTGAATGATAATCTGCTCGTGGGATCAAAATTACAACAAGACATTGTCGAGATTTTGCTTAGATTTCGTTCGCACTCGGTCGTTTTTATAACTGACTCAAACAGATTTCGACATCCAAGTTGAATGGATTATCAGCGTATATTTGGCGATTCAATCCGATGAACTCCTGACTGAATATAAGCTTAAAACTGTTACTTACGGTGTGTCTTCTGACCTTTCTTAGCTTGAGAACAATGAACAACTGGCTCTTGATGGACAGACTAAATATCCCGCAGCCTCAAAGGTCCTGAAACTGATATCTACGTGGATGACATATCACAGGTTGTGACTCATTAGCTGCAGCACAGAATCTACAATCTGAGCTTATTCAACTGTGTGAATCTGGAGGGTTTCCTTTACGAAAGTGGTCGAGTAACCATTCAGATCTATTAGAAACACTTCCGGCCGAACATTGTCAAGCCCCATTTTCTTTCGACTCAGTACCCACTCACTCTTAAAGTTTTAGGCCTCCATGGTCCCCAATGACAGACACGTTCACGTAGACTAATGTCCTTCGACCGTCCACAATCTGCAGAATTAGCACGTGTATATGATCCATTGGGATATCTCACTCCTGTCACCTTCTACATAAAGCACTTACTCCAACAGATATTGGCATTCCAGCTGTGACTGGGACGATTCTCTGCCTGAACCTCTTACTCGTCAATGGTTAAAGTACAAATCAGAAATTTCTTTTCTCTCAGACATCAGTGTGGAGTCAATATGCGGTCGATGCTCACTGGCTGGATGCAGGTTTTGGTCGGTTTAAGCAGGGGAGTCTTACATACCCGTTAATATATCCAAAAAAGGTACACCTACAAGGTCAAAAAATTACATTCCTCGAGAGTGTGCGGAGTCCGTCTTTTCTGGTTGTGCAAAACTCTGTGTTTTGATCAGTGTCGTTGCCTGGACTCCAATGTGTCGTGGATCCATTCATCTCCTCATCGTTGGAAAACATTCGTTATGAACCGAGAGCCTACAAAAACGTGTGCCTCTTTAACTCATCATGTCTATTTCGCTCAGTGCACAAGGTTCCTTCCTCTACTGTGAATATAGCTTTGGTGGTCCGGACCACCATGGTTATCGCTAATTCGAACAGTGGCCTCAATCTGATAAATTAGCTTCCTCCTCCAGTCAAATACGGAATCACTTTGAAGAGGAAAAAACTGTTAAAGTGTTTGTCGTTCAGATTGAACCATCTGTTCTCATGCAGTTATTACATAGGTTTTCTTCACTTCAAACGATATGTCATGTGCTGGCATATGTTGTTCGCTTCCATCATAATAGCAAAACCCCCTTGACCATAAGGTGGGACCCAGTAAATAACGTTGAATACCATGACACTCTTCTGAGGTTGGTGAAACTGGTTCAAGGTCAAGTATTTCAATCTGAAATTCACAAGTTAAAAACCAATCAACTCTGTTCAAGGCCTTTAACGTAAGCTGAATCTGTTTCTTGATGACCAGGGCATCCTCCGAGTAGGTGGTCGTCTTCAACATTCCAAATTGTCATTTGAACATAAATTTCCCGCGTTGCTACCACAAAAACATCGTTTGACCAACCTATCATTGAGGATGTGCATAAAAGGAATCTCCATCCTGGAGTAAAAACCCTTCATTATTTAATACTGAGAATTTTTGGATTCTATCCGCTCATAGAGCTATAAGAAAATGTCTATCCAATTGCTTGATGTTTAAGCTAAACCTCAAGCGTTACAGCCATCAATGGGTGATCTACCCCCATGTCGTTTTACAACACTAAGAGCTTTTCAAATAGTTGGTGTTGACTTGAGGCCTTTCACTATAACAATGAATCGTGTTCGAGGTGCTAAAACTTCAAGGATATCTCTCTATTCGTCTGTTTATCCACTCGTGCTGTTCACTTAGAAATAGTCTCCATTATCAACTACATTCCTAGCAGATTTAGCCGCTTCTTGCTCGACGTGGTTGCTGCTCTGAAATTCATTCTGACGTGGCACTAATTTCGTAGGCGCTTCTCGACAATTACTGAACTTTGCTCAAAGTGAGGCTCTATTGAACATATTCAATGGAAATTTAATCCTCCTTCTGCCGCTCATTTTGGAGGGATCTGGGAAGCAGGGTTAAATCCGTAAAGACCCATTTGACTCGCGTTATTGGAGATCAGATCTTGACTTTTTGAAGAATACGGTGCAGATGCATTGCTAAATCGTCGTTGACTCCCACAAGTTCTGATCGAAGATTTGAATGTTTTGACCTGGGAACTTTCTGACTCTAACTCCCTAACTCCCAACCTGATAACTAAAAATTAAACTAATAATGAATTTCTGAAAGTTGGAATCTCAATTCCTACATACGTTACAACAAAGATCTAAATGGACCGACCCTTCGACTCCTATTAAAGTAGGTTCTGTTGTCTTGATTAAAGACGATTCATCTCCTCCGTTACACTGGCGCGTGGGTCGGGTCCTCGAAACTCACCCAGGCTCAGATAATGTAGTACGAGTCAGTTAATTTGAAAACCGCAGGACTCTTAAGAGACCCGTGGTTAAACTATGTCCTCTCCCTATTCTCTTTAAACTTAAAAACTCGTATTTTAGGCGGGGGGTATGTTCGCGTTTGTATTCCCCTGTTTGTTCGTTTATTTCTTTCTAACTAAATTAAACCTACCTTAGTAGACGACGCTCATTGTACTTTTAAATCAAATATTCGCGCTTAAAATTGACATACGGAAATAAAGGGCCCATTCCCCCTTCCTTCACCAATATGTCCTTTCCTTTTGTTTCCGTTTTGTAGCGAACAGTTACAAAGTCGCATCTCATTCGGCCACAAATTCGAGCATTTCGGTCTCTTGCGCGTATCACGCTAGTAAAACCTTTCAATAATCCACGGTGGTGTTCCCCCATCTCCTGGAGACATTGTCTTTTCGCCGCGACGCGACAAATTAACATTTTCGAGAATAACAAGCGGTGTTTCCATATCTGCTGAAGACACCTAGAGACAGAAAATACGGCACCCAGGGTCATCCAGGACATGCAAATCATACAGTCCGTAAGTAGATGCGTTAAATGTTTCGCCAACAAACACTTTACAATTCCAAATTTATGGCAAAATATGGACCCTGATATCACACAAAAATTGGTAGCAAGCATGCCTAAACGTTTGGAGGCTGTGATCGCAGCTAAAGGTGGACCAATCAAATACTAACTTCCAATTTCACCAAAAAATCCTGAAGTACGAATACTTTTGCGATCCGTGACTTTGCAATAGAGAATAATTTAGTTTTTATTTTCTAAACAGTACATGATACGAAGTTCAAGTTTAATTTAGGTAATACTTACACATGTATGTTTATAATAAAATTATTATGATTAATTATACTCACACCCATTAAAAGAAAATTGTGGTTCTTTACAATTCCCTGTACCTAAAGTAGAATACTTTTGCGAGTAACTGTAAATTAATTAAGTATAATTCTTACCTTTTCCACAGGTATCACATTTGAATGGCTTTAATCCCTTATGTACAGTATTGTCATGTCTTTTTAAATTTGGGGAATGTCGAAATTTTTTCAAACAAATTTTGCATTCAAATGGTGTCTCCTTTGTATGTGATCTCATATGAATTTTCAATCTAAACTTCGTAAAGAAAGCTTTGTCACAATTCACACATTTATACTGCCTTGTTCGACAATTGCTGTTTTTCCTTTGATGATCTGTTAATTTCATTTTTGTACCAAAAAATTCACCACATATATCACACTTTGATGGTTGCTTTTTGGTTGAATGTCTCTTGTTAACATTACTTTCATTTGATGTTAAGGGTTCCTCTTTTTAGGTCAACATTATTGACAGATAATGAGTCCTTTATTTTAGCATTCTCATCCTTAGACGAGTATTCTACAGAGTTATCTATAACATCCGGTCCTAACATAGGATCTTCTGAGTAAATTACCTCTGCCTGATTCCTCAAGGCTTGTTGGAGTAGAACATAGTTGTCTTTGGCTAACTGGATAAAAGTGGAAATATTTTTGAGATGCTGAATACATGTAGCACATAAGTTTCTTGGTAACTCATCATCTGGTTCGATCTGTACAACAAAGAGCTATTGTATGCATTAGATAAACAAAAGAAAAAGTAAAAATCAAGATTAATGATTTTTATTTTTAATTTAACATATTCTAAAGTGCTAATCACTAATCGAAAATCGAACATTAGTCATATTTGCCCCAACCTTTGTAAGCTTAAAAGTGAAAGTAGATTTAGGTAACTTCATTAGCACATTGAGATATATTTCTATGTTAAATTAGTATTTAGTGGAAAATTGTTTGTATATGAATCGTGTTTTGTTAAAAGGTACAAGTCATCAATTTGGTGACTTGTAGTTTGTCAGTAAATTGGATATGTCACAGGTAGGACAACTGTTTAACTGTTAAAGGAACATCGATCTGTGACGTATACAGCAGCAGGACGACCACGAAATATTAAAATTTCGTTTAAAAAGCACCAGTCGATGACTGATGCCCCTTTAATTAAAAGTTTTCGAAAGTTTTCCAACTGACTAATGCCATTTTAACAAATCATGATTTATATATTTAGTGGCTTTATTGCAAACAAAAATACAATGATATGGATAACACTGAACACACTGTTCACCACAGAGCAAAGAAAATTGGGCCTAAAATGACACGATTTTAACTTAAAAATGCCACCATAAGGTCCTTTTTCTTTGAGTCGAATCTAGACCTTCAACATATCAGTAATGATATTAGAAGCATTAAAACCCTCCCAAAAAAACATGTGTTTGATCTGCAAAAAACAACAACATTCATGATATTATGCATCTAGTAAATGGATCACAGTGAACGTGTTTGAGATTAGTTGAGACTAAGTTATTTCCAACAAACCACTAAAACACTAATTTAAATAAGTCGTTATATAAGTATGTTTAATGATAATTTTGTTTAAAAAAAAATAGGACAACTTAAATGTCCAGATAGTAGCAATATTTTTACCGAAGATATCAGTAGATTTCAATAAATCTCAATTCTAAATGGTAAATTAAGTACGACTTATCTGATAAAAATTGATCTCAAATGAAAAAAAACGCACCGATTAACAATTAAGTATAGGTATGTACCTTCATATTCGTAATGCTTTCAAACAAATTTAATAGACTTGGATCCACAAATGGATGCAAATTTTCTCTATTTAAACATATACGGCATATACAAGAAAATTCTTCATAATGTGGACTCCAGTTTACTACAAGAGTAACTATGTTCTTATTCAAATTTTCCATTATCTTAAACTAAACGTCAAAATAATAAACATAAAACATAACCACAATGTGATACAACCATACACCTAGAGTGCGTTCCACGTTCCACTAAGTGTTCACAATGCTAAAAATATGCTTTCAGCTGTTCCACATGACGACCACCGATTTATAATAAAACATCTTTATATATACATCTCGGTGATGACGACCACCATAAAACAAATAGGATAACGACCACGGTCGTTATAGTCGCGGCTATAGTCATAGATAAAAGAAGAGAGCTATAGTACTATTGTAGTGGAGTCGTGGCGAAAACGTCAATAATTGCTGTGTTTCTTTTACCAAACATTTCATTTCAATTTAAGTTTGGTGAAGTGAAATTAACTGAAATGATATGAAAACTAAGAAACACGTAAAACGAAGTTAGGATGATTTTTTAATTTTAGTTATAGATTATATAGAAAATTACAAATTAGAAGAGAAAACTATGCAAAGCCAATCATTGTGAAGATATATGGTATATTTTCACATTATACTAATGACTAGAGAATGATCTTTCTTCTGATAAAATCGTACATGAGACAGCTAACACTGAAAAAAATTGTAGATATCCATTATGGAGCCCAAATTATATTGCTATGGACTCTTGAGATATTTGGAAAATCACGTTTTGATTAACTTTTTTTAGAAACATGACAACTGTAACCTCATTTTAATCACAGCCTTAAGTGAAATGAGAAACTGATCATGGTATTTTTAATTTCAGTAGGAACTGATATCCTCAAAATGAGACGGCATAAAAAAACACCCATATTTGAACTGAAATGAATATAATGAAATAAACTGATATTTCAGGTAAAAGAAACAAAGCAAATGACGTCATTATTTTCTCTCACGCCAAGCTCAAAACGCTCACAACGACCCATCTAAAGAGGTGGGTCGAAGTGGATGTTGAGACCAAGAAGAATAGAACAAGGAGACCGAGCTCGCGTAAAATAGGTACCGAGAGAACGGCACAAATGATGTCGATATCCGCTAGGGTAATTGTGGGAGCAAGAGTCCCGATCCTGATGGGAACAAGCGAACCTTGTTTACAATTCCAACGGTATGTATTATCAAGTGTATGCGTTATTAATTTGTGTAATGTTTACATTTCTTTATGCATCTTGCTTTTCTGCAATTTATTGTTTTAGTATGCACTGCACATTAAGTGCGTTGTGCATTAAAGAACAGTATTGTGCGCGCTACCGCTTTGTGCAGGTAATAGTCTGCCGCCATATTAAGTTTACCTTTCGACGTATTTTGTGCCGCCCGAAACACGCGAGCTCGGAGCTCGGTCTCTTTGTTTTAGTTTCTTGAAAATGTGTACTCTTGTTGGCTGCCGCGACTGGTCGCCTAGTGCGAAACAGGTCTAAAGACGATATAAAATATTCGAAACCCTCCAAATTGAAAAAAATCAAGTTTGAAATAATATTTATTAGAGTATTTTTTTTTGTTATTATAATAGGTATTATGTTATTTTGTTAAGTGATTTACTCAGTACAAGTTTGAATTAAAATTAATTTTCTTATTGATTATTAAAGTCCCACCTACGTCTAGAGCACATTTAGAGTAAGCCAAAGGAAAATGCTATAAACCAGCACCTTTCTGTGTAACTTGACATTTGACTTGTACGTTACATACATATTTTATAGGTTATATTTCTTTTAACCTGCAAATATGACATTTAATTTTAAAATTTAATATAAGATAAAGATATGTTAAATAAAATAATTAATTTAATTAAGTACTCGACGAAGCCTCTTTGTTATGTAAAAAATAATAATGTTCTAATTAATACCAGAGGAATCCATATTTCCATAAGTAAATAAATACGATTGGTCAAACTATGATTACTTTTTTAATTTTTTTTAGTACATCGACATGGTGAATATGAATGGCAAGATCCAAAGTCGGAGGACGAAGTGTGGGTATAAAAAATGCATGAATAAGTCAAATCATTTTATGTTTTATTATTTCAGAGTTAATGTCACTTTTATTACTAAAGAAGGAAAGAGAGTGCCTGTTCGAGGAAAAGTTGGTGACAATTTACTGTACTTAGCTCATCGATATGAGTTGCCAATGGAAGGAGCATGTGAGGCCTCTTTAGCATGTACAACTTGTCACGTGTATGTGCAAAGTGATCTCATTGATAAATTACCTGAGGCAACTGAAACGGAGGAGGATTTGTTAGATATGGCTCCATTTTTAAAAGAAAATTCTAGATTAGGATGCCAGATAATCTTAACCAAAGACTTGGAAGGTCTTGAAGTACAACTACCAAAGGCAACTAGAAACTTTTATGTTGATGGTCACACACCGAAACCTCATTAAAATTTATCTTACATCAGTTTTAGAATGCCTGTGATAAAATAAAAAGTGCTGATTTCCGTTTCCATGAAATATATTAATTTGAAGATATTTAGTTCTCTATATAACATTGCAGATATTGAATGGTTCATGTTTACAATGATGATAGGCTTATAATGTTAATCGTAATCATAAATTGTTATAATTAAAGCCGGCAGATCCCGGCCGCGGCCCGGCATAACCATACGCGTCATACTACTTCCTACTTGTATGTGCAAAAACAAAATTCATGAAAACAATAAACTGTTGCAATTTAGAAAGAGATGTGTTAAACTTACCCTGTTATTTACATTGAGATATGGCCCGTTGAGATGCCCCTCCGCCCAGATCTGCCGGCTTTAGTTATAATGCAACTTCAAATATTTTATTCTAATTATAAAAACTAGAGGCTGACAGTAATAAAAAACAATATTGTATATTTATGATTCGTGAATACTCTAAGAACTATTACCTACTCAATTAATTGTAGATTTACACCCTTTATGTTAATTTATGTGTTTCAGTAATAAAAGTAGGTACAATAAACACAATCATTGCAGTCAAGTATCATAATATGTATATTATAGGTTTCTTTAGGACGAATATATTACCAATCTTTTTCTTTTTTACTGTTATTCTCAATAAATACTTAGTTATTATTTTTATTACCAGTTACTAAGTTATCTGATTGATGTAAATCAGCAAACGAAGAGAACAAAGAAAAACGCGGTTGTGTGTGAAAATGCCAAAAAAAGCATAAGTGATAAACTGCTGGGGACCCGATTCATATTAGTATTGCATTATTATATTTACAGTCATCATGCCGGCTTTCTCCGGCCAACCAACAGAGAAAGAAACCAATTGGTTTCTCTGTGGGTATGGGGGTCAACCTCAATAAGCCTCAACTCCTGTTAGTTGATAAAATAGAATTCAAAAATAATTTGAATCTAAAAATTTGAAGCAACTTTTTGTCTCAAAAAATTGCGTAAAATCACATTATTTAATATAAATAACGTAAAATAGGAAAGTTTGGTTGTCGTACAGTATAACTTTGCTGTATCTATGGGCGCATTCAGGGATGCTCAGTGAGTAGCTAACTTAGCTACTTCCCTGCTGCAGTGGGATTCTAATTACTCGATTCGATGCGAATCGAGCAGTTTTCGAATTAAAAGCGATTCTGATTATATTTGGTGACGCAATTCTTTCGAATAGAAATGTCAGTTTTACTCGAATAATGGAATGTTATCGAGTACGTTAAGTTTAGCAGTGGGATTCTAATTACTCGATTCGATGCGAATCGAGCAGTTTTCGAACTAAAAGCGATTCTGATTATATTTGGTGACGCAATTCTTCCGAATAGAAATGTCAGTTTTACTCGAATAATGGAATGTTGTCGAGTGCATTAAGTTTAGTAAACATAACCTAGAAAAAAAGTGACGAATTGTAGTTTTCGCCCGAAAAAGTGCAAATTTTCTCTATGATATCATTCAGTTCATGCGCGTTGTAACAATAACAGAAGATCGTAAATCGTGAAGAGTGTGATCGTGACGGAATTTATGACTTTAATATACACAAAGAATGACATCGCATTTTAAAATAAAAGACGAGTTCTGGCAGGTGTTGATTGATTTTATGGAAAATCATCATGATTTTGCGTGTGGTCTAAATTCTCAATCGTTACTTACAACCTACTTCTTTGTAGATATGGTGCTAATAACTGTTCTTCTTCATAACACGCTTTTCGGGTATATTAAAAGGATTACAATTGTCCCTCAGTAATCTTCGTTGTCTCCTAAGAGCGTTATTCCCAGTTAAGGCCTCCATTTCTACCTTCTCTATTTATGTTTTGTGCTTTCTACCAATATACGGTATATTACAGACAACATATTAGAACTTAAAAGGACCTATGGTAACCAAAATTTAAAAAAAGAATATCGTAAAAAAAATTCAGTAATTTCAAATTCAAACGCTCGGTTACTAACTTTGTCCACAACCTCCTCTATAGAAAGCCGTGCTCAGCGAAATCTGGCAACGTAGCTAGCGGTCTGATAGATTCGTCAGTTAACTTCTTTCGATGTAAACAAAGCAGTTCGCGCCTGTTATTTTCGGGTAAAGTGTAGTGAAAAATCAATTGTTTGGTGTCAATTCGGTGATTACTGTTTATTAAATTGCATTAAATATGTGTTAGGATAGAAAACGGGAATTTGATCCGCATAAATTTGAATAAACGCTTCAGTAAGTAAAAGGTAAACATAACCTCAGCGTCAATAATAAATACCGGGACATTGGCCAACAACTACGGTAAATTCGTGTATAGTACATGCTGAGTACCCGGGTGCAAAAGCAATTACAATTTAAACTATAATAGTGCTCAAAACAAACGCTCTGTTACCGTCTTCAAATTTCCGAAAAAATGAGGAAAGAAAAACGGCTTGGATGAGAGCAATACTAAGAGATCAATGGGAACCAACCACACACAGTGTTGTGTGCAAATTACATTTTAAATCTGATGTTATTATTAGGTATGATAAACATTTTCAACCTGATGGGACCTGTGATTTGCTTTTATTAAGCCGTCCTCGTTTGACACAGGATGCCGTTCCCTGCATTTTCCCTAATCTTTCCTCATATATGTCTAAAATTATCAAACCTAGTAGAAGTGACCCACAACAAAGACACGATAACATTCTGAAAATGCAAGAACGCGAAATCGACTCTTTCTTAAAAAGTGACATTATTAAAGATTTCAGTGATTTAAAAATTAATTATACTAAGAACGTTGACATGTTGGAAAGGGAGTCTAACATTTGCGAGCATTAAATTTATTTTTTTACATTAAATTTTGAGTATTGTTTATCAATTAACACCTCAATAACTATAACTAAAGATCTTGTAAAAGTTTGTATTAAAGGGGTAGAGCTTACCCCTTGTGATTTAAAATGGGTCCTTCCTTGTGACCTAAAACTTTCGAGATGGTCCCAGTTAACAAATTTGTTGTCAAGGTACAAAGTCTCATATGAAGACAGCTCAGAATTAATTTCAGACAATTTGGAAAATGCTCTAAGTGTCTTAATTTCAGTGCAAGACAAAGTAATTGTACAAAACTTTGTCAAGGCCAAACATTTAGAAATTATTATTGCGACAAATTATTAACCAAAAACCAAAATATCCATCTACGAATATTGTAATGGCAGTTATTTTATATAGTCAGTCTCCTTCATGCTATGAATTAATTCGAGAATTAATTTTATATTACCACATACAAGATATTTACAATCAATATCATCTTCACTGCAGGTGTCAGCTAATTCCGATCAAAGTAATAAAAATTACCTTTTAAATATCAGTAAATCTTTATGTTCATTAGAAAAAGTTGTAGTATTATTAATAGTTGAAATTTAAGATTACAGGGCAAAAATATTATTGGTTGTGCCATTAATACAAATTCTACTAATTTGGCTAAAACTGTCCTTACTTTCACGATTTCTTCTCCATTCGGAAGCACAAAAGAGGTAGGTAGTAAAGCTTTTACCCGTGCAAAATATTAAGGGAACTGAAATGGCGGAAATAACAAAGCAACTAATATATTTTGTACAGAGCTGTGGTTTTGAGATTCTCTCTGTAATAACTGATAATCATTCTATTAATAAAATTATGTTTAAACATTGTCAAAAACAAACAATTCCTTCATGTATGGAAAAAACTATATTTCTGACGTTTGATTGTGTTCATATTTTTAAATGATGATACAAACATTTGGAAGAACTGGCTTAATTTAAAAAAAACATTGATCAAACATGTGTTTTCTATGACTGTGAAGACGGGGAAACATTAAGATTTGCTAAATTTAAAAACATTAGAGATGTGTATCATGCAGAACAGAATTTACTTGTTAAACAAGCTTTCAAACTTAGCTACTTAGTTATTTTTTTGAACTTTTCCTGATGGTATTGTCCTTAGGTGCATTCCGTACATTAAATTCTGCACGATATAAACTTTGAGCAGTGACTATCGAATCACCATTGCGATAATACGCGCGTACGCAAAAAGCGCGATGGTCTCCGGGGTACACTTCCAACTTTCATGGTTACTAAATCTCCAAAGAGTAGTGTAACAATCTATCCTTACCGCCCCCCTCCGAACTGCGCCGTTACCCAGATAGCGCAGATACAAATATCCCCTACCCTTTGTGGACATCCTGTATAACATAACCAAGAAGAAATTTCCAAATTTCAGAAATACACTCGAACCCCTCTTAAGTCGCCAAATCCGTGCATCATTACCTCGCTTAAGTCGCGAAATTTAGCCTCTCTTAAGTCGCGATCATAACCTCAACTTTTTCGTGTTTTAGCTGCAAAAAGAAATATTTAGAGATATACCACAGCACTTGTTATAACGAAAAATGAGCCAACTGAACGAAAAATCAATGTAAGTATACCCAGTCGTGCGTGACAAAGTTCAATTTTCCACTTGAATGAATATTTTAAAGATTAAATATGTTTAAAAGACACCTAACCTATTTTAAATCAATAAATGTATTACACAATCATTTTTTTCAATAAAAATTGTACATATTCATGCGAGAATCCAATTTCCAAACGTAGTTCTAAAACTTTTATAGGCGGCGACTTAAGCGGGACGGTTTCGTGAAATACTAGGGGGAAACGTGGTGAAATAAGAGAGGATGTGAATTAAGCGAAGGTGAAATAAGAGGGGGTTCGAGTGTACACAAACACGACAGTCACGACACGCGGGCAGTTGAACACGTGACTATTCTCCTTTGGCATCATGCACGTTCGAATCTTCGCGGATCAGTTTGACTACAAGTCGAATTTAAAATTTGCACGGTCGTCCGATAAAACAAAATTCAGTTTTTGGTCATGTGACAGTTCTACCTTCGCACCATGCAAATGCAATCTTTGACGGAGCTAAAAGCGACCGTGCTCAGTGCCAGTCATAGAAAACACCAAATTTTTATTTTTAAAAATAAAGAAAAATGAATTTTAATAATAGTTATTAATGATATTATAATACTTCCTAAAAAATTAAATACAATTTAATTTAATTAAATAATTTATATTTAACAATACAAGATATTTATATTAAATAAAAGAAAGAATTAAATAAATTAATAAATACAGTATTTTTTATTCTTTTTAATCTTATTATTTTTTATTATAATATTTATAGTAGATAAGTAATTAATAATTTTATTAAATAATAGAATAATTTATATTATATCCTTAAATGCAATACAAAAGAAATAATAGTTTTATACAAAATATGAAAAATAATTGATGGAATAAAATTTTCATTAGGGAGTTTAAAAAAAAAAAAATTAAATTAAATGCTTATGATATGGATGAACAAATAAATATGGATTCGAATACAGGGTTTGTTATTTATAATTTTTCCCAATTTGGGGAATATAAAAATATGCAACTAAAGTATTATTTAATCTTAAAAGTATTATTATTTAATATTATTATTAAATGTCTATAATTACTTTACTTTATTATGATAAGGGAAATATTAAATAAGAAATATGGGTATTAAATTAGAAAGGAGATAATAAATTTAGTTAATGTATTTCACCCCGTGATGCTACGCGTAGCATGGTTTTCTATGGTGCCCAGTGCACTCAAGTCGAATTCACTATTAGTTGGTATGAGTTGTGTTCTTTTATATGAGGTCTATGGTAGAGAAGTGGAGGCAAACTTGTGGATGCCAGACAGAAAGTCCAGCGTAATTACTTACGCTGGACTTTCACGGCATATCTTCTCATTAAATAATGGAATGTACTTATTATAAGAATTCAGTGAAACTATTTATTTGATTAGGGCCGTATGACACTATGCTAAAATAAGAATTGATTTTAATAATTAATGTAGTACTAAAAATTCTGGTATATGTAGTATCATATGTAATTTGTAATAAAATAATTCGTCCCCTTAGAGCAGAACTATTTTATGTCCAAAAATGTCGATTTTCGGTTTTTCCGTTCTATGTATACTTTAGGGGCCACTTTATTTGCTGCAGAAGTATACCATGTCCACGCCAACGGAAACGCCCGAAAATTTACGATTTAAAAATAAGCCCATGTGTTCGGATCGATTTCCTATACCTACGTATTTTTATTTTAGTGTTTATATTATATAGTATGTAAAATAATAAAATATTATTAAAAAGGAAAAGCTTTGCTTTAATTAACTGAAGCAGAAAAAGTCTATGTCCAAATAGAAATAAATATCAAAATTCTACCTTTGGATATGGGATATGTGGCAATCATCCAGGTTCTATGTCCACATTCTTTGAATAATGTGATATTTGCCAAATACTAATAGACTAGGGTAAAAGTAGACAAAAAATGTAATATATTTTGCTATTTTTGCAGGCAAAATAGTATTGAAATTTTTTAAAAACTAAAAAAAACCTTCTCCTGTAAAATTTGCTTTTTGTGACTTTTGAAGAATAGTTCTGCTCTAAGGGGACGAAATATGAATGTAGTAAGAATTTAGGACGCGTTCTAATGTCATGTCAAGAAAATGAATGTTAGTATAGTATATAGGTACATACATACTTTTTGAACTGTATTTTATTTGTATTTATGGGTGTATATACTTTTATTAGTAGTCGTCAAAGAAAAATTACTGAAATCAGTATTTAAATTACTGTAGTGTCATACGACCCCTACAATCACCGAGATGTATATATAAATCGGTGCCTACAATGGCATGATTAGTTCTGATAGAAATTCTATACCATGCATGATAGAACTATGGGAAAATTTCAGTATCGCCAACATAAGTAGAAGTTTCCGCTTCCTTTTCGCGTCAAAGAACCGCAGCCATGAAAGCCAAAGGAGAGGTTGGTTACGAGTTTTTTTATTAATATAAATAATAATTCCATTAATTCATACTTTTTTTAACAAATAATAGATGTGCTAATTTCAGTAATAAATTTAAATAGTCAAATGTTTCAGAACGGGATATATTTTCATTTCTTTTCGTTGTGTACACGTGTTTGCTTACACTTAACCACCATTGAAATAAGTTGCAGGTAATTAAGTATTTGTATTTTGTAGTTGAAAGAGTATGAAGTTATTGGCCGCAAGCTGCCAACGGAGAAGGAGAAGAATACTCCCCTATATAAAATGAGGATATTTGCACCGGATCAGATTGTGGCCAAATCTCGTTTCTGGTACTTTTTGCGACAGCTGAAAAAGTTTAAGAAGTCTACGGGGGGAAATTGTATCGGTAAAACTAATACCAGAGAAAACGCCAATAAAAATTAAGAATTTTGGTATCTGGCTACGGTATGATTCCCGGTCTGGCACACACAATATGTACAGGGAATATCGTGACCTCAGTGTCTCTGGAGCAGTAACTTCATGTTACAGAGATATGGGTGCACGTCATCGTGCCCTGCACATTCTATTCAGGTATGTAAACAAATCGACATTTATCAATTAATACTCTCGCCACTTGGTGTATCTCTAGCGATACATGGTGCTTTATGCTCCGCATGTATCGCTGGTTACACGCCCGATAATCCTGGCATAGAGTTTTTACGTACCCCTAAATTTGATATGCTATTTTCATTGCTGCCGTTTTATTATAAAATGCACTATGGTATCTCCTGCTCCTATATTATATGTACGAGTAGGTCGTAAACTGTGCTATATTAATTTAGGCACATTGCATCGTTGGTGTCGGCTATTTGATAGCCGATTACCTGGTTTGAGTGCCATACATTTTTTTTTGTTTGAATGGTATTCAGCAATTAAATAATTTTGTTGTCATCAGTTTTCAAATTGATGACAGATAAATATACAGTATGTTATGAAATTAGCCAGCCCGTAAAAGGGAAGGAAGTAAGATCTAAGTAAGACCTAAGGATAGAATTAGACATATAATAATCACACTTATCATACTCGTCCCACTCAGTGAACAGATCACTGGTTACATGATTTGCATTTGTTGGGGATTTTGTACCCTCCCCTAGTTCAATAAGAAGCGAGCTCCCACACCGCCAAAGCCATGGACTAGAGTGTGGGCAGCTTGCTGTTATTTATGTAATCTCTTAGTAACGTCTGCGTCTGTTTCACTTAATTGTCGTCTCATTAGATTATGTGTGGAATACTCAATTTTTTTTGTCAGATAGTTAAACTGAGCTAATTCAATGACTCCAGCTATGCTTACTTTCTTTTTCAGAATGAGTTTTTAAAAAATTTATATATAATGACTCAATTTATTAAATGTGGTTAGAGGGAGTGAAATATCTTTTAAAAACCTAATAATATTTTAAACCAAATACTTAATCAACTAAACAAAAAAAATTGTGCATGTCGTATGTATTTTTCTTTTGGAATACAAGCCCTGACACACTTGAATTGAATCAAATAAAAAGCTGCCAATATGCTCATTTTAAAGTCTTTATTAATGGGAATACCTAAAGGGGTGCGGTTCGTAAGAAACAAATATCATTCATCATATCAATGTTTTCAAAACAAAAAAAAATTCCCCGAAATGTTTTGGGCACAGCTCCTCGGCAGCATAGATACTTAAAATGTTGAATAGATTTATGTCAAAGTATTGTACAAAATTGGTAGAGACCATGGCAAGGTTCAGTAATGCTGATATTATGCATAAAGGCAGTTGCACACAGTCGTAACAAATCAAATTCTAGACCACTACAGATACTACAGATACATCATGGGGAATTAACATGGTTTACAAAAATGATTAAAAGTTAATAAACGGTATTATTTTTTTAAACAGTTTTGTATTGCATTAACTCAGGCCTCTCCAACACGAGTACTCGGTACCGGTGCGCACTGGTGCTGCACTTTGCAGCACCGGTGCCTGTCCACTGCCTTCTCACTCGTTCGCAGCACAGCCGCTATTGCGCGATAGAGACAGACAGCATCATATTCTTGCATTTAATTCCCAGTGCTTGGCTGGAGCGGTAATAGCACCGGAGTTGAAGAGGCCTGCATTAACTTTAAATTAAATGTTTTTAACAAATATATAATAAATGAGATTTCTTTTGTTATATTTCAAAACTGAAAAATTCAATTTTAATATATTTAACATAATATTTGGTCCAATTTAAGTGCGCCAGGACTTGTAAAGATAACTTAGCTGAATAAAACTTTCAAGTGTTGCATTTGAATATTTTACAAAATATGTAGGTCCTAAGCAAATATTTATTTATCTGTAGTTACCTATTCTAAAATGTATATTATCAGTTGGACAAATAAAGTTGGATTTCCTTTTAATCAATGCAGTTGCCTATTTTTTGGGTAATACATGTTTAATTTTTCCAGATTATTAAAGTGGAAGAGGTAAAGGCATCGGACACAAGAAGACCACAAGTGAAACAGTTCCATGACTCAAGGATCCGCTTCCCTCTTCCTAAACGTATTCAACATAAATCAATGAACACATTCTCTGTTCGTAAACCAAGAACTTACTTCTTGTAATAGGTTATGATAAAGTGGATTAATAAAACATTTGTATGTTAATACAACTTATTTTGAAGCGGTTATAATTACCTAATTCCTCAATATCTTATTGGGCTTATGATATATTAAGGAATTCATGAAAGTATTGTGCAAGACATTTTAACTACAAGATGTAATGTTTTCTTTGGTTATTATCAATTAAAACTATTGCTCAAAGTTTTTGTTATACTAAAGTGAAATTGTTTTGAAATTGTTCTGCAAAAATATATATTTTTTCCCATTCAGGGTGACAAGATCTTTATAAAACACAAGTAAATAATCAAAGTAATTGAGTGAATAGGCATCTAAGAATATACTTTTTTCTACTACTTATTGAATTAGTGTATACACTCCGTCATTTAAAGGAGGAAAGGCCACTTTCCCTAGAAAAAAAGACGAGGGTCGAGTTACGTTTACTTTCAGTTTTTATTTAGTTACAAAATATTCACAGTTCTCGCTGCATACCAGAATACCTAAAAGGTTTAGAGCAAGCCTATTCATCTGTTAGTACAGGTGTACAGACATACAAATAAAATAGGAAAATATGTATACTACCTAATGATAAATTTCATTTAGATAAATTTTGACTTTGATTCTTATTCTGATTTTTATACACAGTGCACGGCAAAAGTAGCGAATAATTTATTTTTGACTGAATCTTTAAGAAACATCGTTTTACAGGACAGTTTTTGTTTTCAAATCAAAACTTTTTGATGTAAGTACATCATTTCTTATGTCACGCCCCCCCCCCCCCTACCTAAGGGGCAATTTCCCCCATAAAGCTTTTAATTAGGGAGATAGGGTTTATGATACACATTCAGGAGAATTTTAATTTTCTATTCGTCAGTATAATTTTTATTATTGGCTAATATTAAAACTTATTTTTGAATTTATGAAATTTTGAAATCCAACAGAACAAAAAAACGTAATTAACTAAGCTGTTCAAAGTGATGATCCTGTGTTTCTTGGCAAATGAAAAAATATTGACTAAATTTCTTATGAAGCTTATCAATATAGACAGTCTGTTGGGTAATTAGATTTTTTTAAGTCCTGTAGGTTTTTAGATCTATTTATGTCAATTTTTAGTTTTGAATAACTTCACAGGAAATAATCAAGTGGAGTACGATCTGGCAAATTCGTGGGCCAGTCTATGTCTCTTCTGCCCATCCATCTGTTACGAAATATTCTGTCTAAATAACTTCTACTAACTAGCATCTTGGGTAGTTATACATACGAACTCAATGTTTGCATTTTTGTTATAAATAGTGGTATAAAGAATAATAAAAACCATTAGTAATAATCTTTAAAAATATATTTTATTTCTGGACATAATCGCCAATACCATAAATGTGACTTGACTAGAGATTACTTATATCATTTGACAAATAATTATGGACTATTAAATATTGAATGTTAAAAAACTTATATAAACCTACAGATTTTACGTTAACTAACAAAACTATGCTATGGTCTCAGGAAATTTTGCTCTGAACTGAGGTAAAAGTTCGTCAAATCTTCTATTTAGAAAAGCAACTTTATTTGTTAAAGCATGAACAGTATCTTCCATATAAGCTTGTCTTCTCCATTCAAGTTGAGGTACCAACAATTCAGACTGAGCAATTCTTGACTCCAATGTTCGGATCTTTTGCCTAACTGCATCCACATAAGCGCCTTGCAGTAAACTTGCAGCGCGCTTATCTATAATTATATTTATAATATTGAAAATTATTCTAAAAATTTTTCGAGTGTATCAAAAGTAACCATTTTGGTTCAACAAAAAAAGAATGTAGAATAGTCAAAATTAGAAAACTATGCAACTTACCGACATACGAAACATTTGTCACATCTATAAAGAATGAACTAAAAAAAATATATAGTTAATTTTACAACTAAACATTATTAATATTGCGCCTACTCATCATCCCAATCGATCAAGAAAGAAACTGGCACCAGTACTTCATCCCTATTACGAATTTTAAATACTTTTTCATCAGTTATACTACATAGGTTTTTAATTTCGTTCTTTAAACTGTTGTAGTCGAGATATAAGGGTAACTCAATAGTCTTTTTTATAATATCTGGATTTTCTGAAATTAAATATTGTTATTGTTATTCTTTTCTCTAAACAGGGAGGTTAGGGGTACCATATAAATCATATCTTCTGATTCTTAAATGAATTGTACGCTTTTTATAATCCATATTCACCAAAAATGTTTTTTTTATTTGCCCCTTATTTTGACATTGACCCTGACAACTGACAGGAGACAGACGGATTGACGGATAGTTAGTAACATAGAGAAATTTCTGTATGGTTAGGAATTTCAAGTATGTAATTTGTATTCGTATGGTAAGAACAAGAACATTTATCTTGTTAGCTACAGTTGTTTTAACGTACACTCGAACCTCTCTGAAATCACCTTCGCTTAATTCACATTCCCTCTTATTTCACCACTTTTTTTCCCTATTATGTCACGAAACGTTCCCTCTTAAGTCGCCGCCTGTAAAAGTTTCAGAACTACGTTTGGAAATTGGATTCTCGCATGAATATGTACAATTTTTATTGAAAAAAATGATTGTGTAATACATTAAATATAGACACCTAACCTTTAAAATAGGTTAGATGTCTTTTAAAAATATTTAACCTTTAAAATATTCATTCAAGTGGAAAATTGAACTTTGTCACGCACGACTGGGTATACTTACGTTGATTTTTTCGTTCAGCTGGCTCATTTTTCATTATAACAAGTGCTGTGGTATATCCCGAGAATAATACACCACCATATATTCTCGGGTATATCTCTAAATATTTCTTTTTGCAACTAAAAACACGAAAAAGTTGAGGTTATGATTGCGATTTAAGAGAGAATCATTTTTGCGACTTAAGCGAGAAGATGATGCACGTATTTGGTGACTTAAGAGGGGTTCGAGTGTATAACACAAATTTCTTCATTCAGTGGTAAAACACTACTTCCCTCAAATTAAAATTTACCTCCCTTTAATTCTAAATAAACGAAGAAGAAAGAAATATATCTTAGCGGAACAGGTGGATATACAAACATTAGAATGTGTCTGAATTTAGAAAGTAGCTCATATTTGTCATTGTTGATTATACCTAACCTAAGCACTGTGGAACAATGTAGCACATGTAAAAGTAACCAGTGGTAAGTAAACATTGTAAATAAAAATAAACAGACACTTTCGAAGCTTCTCATTTCTTGCCACATAATCCTACGAAGCGTAATCAGTTATTCCAGTTCGTTTTTTTAAATTTAATTTAATAAACGATTAAACCGAAATTAAATGGTTATTTGGTGATATGTAATTTTAGTCAATCTTAAAACTAATTAGTTAAATTGAACTGGAATTATGTTACATGTACTATTTGAAGATTTTGTTAACAAAATTTTTCTTTTTAACAGTTTAGAACTTTATTACAAGAGATAATTACATCTAAAACTACAACAATATTGAATATACAGCTCCTAAATAAAAGATCACCAAGTTTGGTTCTTTGGATGTCAAGGGCATAATTTTTACCCACATAAGGTATAAAATTAGTTAGTGGTGTTTGTTAATGTAGGTAATTGAAAAAGCTATAGTTTTACGTAAGATGCGCTCATCTGAACGCGAGATTAACTTTTTTATGTAGTGGTATCCTTGCATCTCGACGCATTGATCTAACCTAAAATATCTGTTTACTTGTCATTTTATTGACTAGTGACACTAGTGGTAGTGCGACCAAAAACATGACTTAAAACATCAATATGTGAATCTATAAAGTACTTTTAGTTATAAATGTGTAGTGCCATGTATTTATTAGACAACTTTAGTAGACATAAACGTTAATATTTAAAAAAATGACGGTACCTACAAGAATTGCAATATCTAGAGTGTATAATTTTACTCATTCCTTGACTTATAAGAAATACAAAAATTTTTTCTTCGTACTTCTAATTATATCTATATTTATAGCATTATCTGTCCCATTTTCAAATTTTGCTAGTGATGTATCCATGAATTATGAACGAAGTTGAGCTACAAAATTTGCACAATTTACCTGAAGTGAAGTTGACTAACAGTGTTAGTGTTTTATACCCAAGAAATATCCATTGCACACATTGGGACTGTTTTAATATATATCAGTGTGGCCATACAGGCCATGACAGGATAGCAGTGTACGTGTACCCGCCTAAGAAGTATGTGGACGAAAATGGTGTTCCAGCCACTGAACATATATCCAAAGAATATTACTCTCTATTAAAAGCTGTGATCAATTCTAAATATTACACGCCGAATCCTGAAAGAGCCTGCATTTTCATTCCGTCAATTGATACGCTAAATCAAGATAGAATACGTTTAAACTTAACATCTAAAGCCCTACATTCCCTTCCATAGTAAGTACATTCATTTTTTTTTTTACTAGAACTTTAATACTTATTATGAATATAAAACATAAATGTAATAAAAATTTTAAATATATTTTTTAATTTTTAGATTTTTAATGTAAACACAAATATTACAACTAAAGATTCTAAACTTGATAATTTTTTTATTGGTCACAGTGTTGCTATTATAATTTTCTTGATTAGTAAGTATTAAATATTTTCTTCTGGTCAATACATGTATCAAAAGATGTGTAAAAACTTTGTGATACATGTAGTTTTGCGTCTTCCAATATTAATGTTAATAATCACATTAGGTATACACTTTATTTTCTTATTAATTATGAGGTAATGTTATTATTACTTTATTCATTAACTTTTATTGTAACAATAAAAGCTTGTTACCTATTTTACTCAAAATAGTGAAAGCAAGAGTGAAAATATGTATCTTGTTTAAAAAATTAAAATTTAGTTTTGGTTATTGTCTTAAAATTTTAATAAACTTATGGTGTATCACTGCTTGAAGAACAAGGGTCTCTTGCATATTCTTTAAGTGTAAGTATTGCTAAATAAACATTTCATATGCATTTTTAAGTAGGTATTCCGCCTACCTGAATATTTTATTTGTTTAGTTTATAGTTTATGGTCTTGTTTATCGAAAATTTATTGAAGAAATTTTATGAATTAGGATTTGAATTACTTTATAATCTGTAAATTGCATTTAAGTACCTGCCTTTTTGAGAATTTGAGTGCTTCCACGGGAGATTGTTCTGGGGTAAATTTCTTTCATAGCATTTTTTTAAATACTAACACACTCTTTTTTAGCTGTGTTGACCTTTTGAGAATAACTTAACTAATTAATTGAATTTAATTTAGCGTCTTCTATGTGATTTAATTATTTATTTATTGTGAAGCCTTTTTTTGTCAACTACTGCTGTTGGAAATTCATATGTAATAGTTGTCAAATTGTTGTTATTCAACTATTCAGCCCAAATAATTATCAAACTTAAATAAGACGCTCTGGCTATGAATGAGATAGATGGAAATAGCGGACATATCTAAGATTTTCGGTTATGTCAAATTTTTGACAAGTGACTGTCACAATTTGTAAAATAAACAATGGCTGTCATATGATGTGACACTCTTGACAAGTAAATCATAACATAACATAGTATAAAACAAAGTCGCTTCCCGCTGTCTGTCCCGACCTATGTATGCTTAGATCTTTAAAACTACGCAACGGATTTTGATGCGTTTTTTTTTAATAGATAGAGTGATTCAAGAGGAAGGTTTATATGTATAATACATGCATAATATAGTAGAGAAACACTGATAATTTTAGAGGTTTCTAATGTGATGTCGTAAACCGTTCGAAGCCGAGGCGGGTCGCTAGTAAGGTTATAAATTCGATTACGAATAGAAATACGTCTTTTTTTCTCGGCCAACTTTGATGATGTTTTTTTTGGATGTTATATAATAATCTATGGGGTGCAAATAATATTTTACACGTTGGGACCGAAACTTTCAATTTTAAGGAAATTCCGCGTGTTGCACCACATGTTACCTACTTACATACTTTCTTTTCTGATACACATGACATGTAGTGACATACATATATACAGGGTGTTTCTAAAGTAGCCTAAATTATGCCATTGCATCAGGAGGTCAAAATAAGTCTATAAACTAAACATACCTTAGTCCACTGTTGCACTCCTGTTGAGATACTTATAGTCTTCAGTGTTTTCAAGCCAACATACATATGTAAGTTAAGTCGACTTTTAAATTGAAAACATTGTTTTGTCTTATTTGTTTATCTATAATGCTAACGTCTTCTTTAACGTTAACTTATAAAAATTAAATTTAGTTAAAATATCTTAGGGGATTGTGCTAAAACGTTAAGCCACACGTCATTTTTTTCAGAAAATTCTCTTCTTTAATTATGGCTGTCTATATTAAAAGTCTTATTTCAAGCCTAATAAGTGAAAATAGCCTCAAAAATGATAGGCGACGAATTACACTTTTTACAGCTTAAATTTTCTATGAAGGGTTAAAATGTCAGTTATTTTTTTTTAATTGTAACTAGACATGATAGAGTACTCACCCTAGCTAGAGTAAGAACATTGATAATTGTGCCATTTTTTTTGAATTCTTAAAATCGATATGTTTGTATTTCGAAAGTTTAAGACCTGACGTCTCTGGTGGAGCTTGATATAAAAATTAGATTTTGGTACAAATTATACGTCTATATGGATACCAACAGAAATATCAACTTTCATGTTTGACTCTGAACCAAGTTATAAACTTTCAAAAGCTATAGAAATAATGTGGGTGTACATCTCAATGAATGATCCTGCAATTTAAGAAATATTTATTTTATCAGTTTACACTTAGTTCCTGAGTGTGATATTTCATTTCAGTGTTGAACTAGGCCAGGCCTCTCCAACTAAGGTGCTATTGTCGCTCCGGCCGAACGCCGGCCGAGCGCCGGCCAAGCACTGGGAATGAAATGAAAGAATATGATGTTGTCTGTCTCTGTCGCGCAAAGGCGGCTGTGCTGCGGACGAGTGAGAAGGCAGTGGACAGGCACCGAGTGCTCGTGTTGGAGAGGCCTGAACTAGGCTTTAGAATTAACCTATAATTAAAGTAAAACACTTTAACTTCTATAAGGTTGCATACATACATATATTTTATGTTTAATTAAAATAAAATGAACATAAATACAGTAGAATACGTATATTAAATAATTAAAACACGTACATATG